>BQNB010086283.1:15000-28237 GCA_026074375.1 Tanacetum coccineum | reverse complement strand
ATGCAAAACATACAAATACAATGTATTTTTGGTACGTTTTTAGTCATTTAAGTCCGTTTTAATGGAAAATGATATGTGTAATTAAGCACATACCAGTTTAATTCGAGTTTGGGTTAGGGTTAGGGTTTAGGATAGTTTAAAGTTTATATGTTGAGCATTATGTGTTCGAACTTATGCTTAAGATCTTGTACAAAATCTATAAGGAAAAAGGCGGGAAAATGAGCTTATTTGAATTCGTGCTTCAATATATTGTACATTGAGCATGAGGGACTTGTACATTGACTTGGAAGGAAATTATATATCAAATTTTATGCATTTATTACTTGTAAACATGCCTTGGAAACTTGTACATTTATTTTGTACGTAATTATTACATATAGTTAGGGTTTTGATATAAACGTTAACGAATAATGCTCATTTAGTAATAATGTTATGAAAACTATGTTAAATAGATAGCGTACATGGTATAGAAGATATTAGAATATTGACTTGACATATTAAGAGGTTTACTTGATATAAACGTAGATAGAATTAGCATAGGTAGTTGCGTGAGCTCGTTTACTTTAGAAATGTAAACTATGTTACATAATGGAATAAAGCAAAAAATTTCCCGTGAAAAAGTAGTATTTAATATAATATAAATTAAAACTTATAGTGACGAAAATTGTGGGTTGTTACATTCCCCCAACGTTACAGAAATCTCGTCCCGATATTTAGTTGAGTGATAGAGTGATATTTGGAAACAGAAGTTCTTAGCTTCTACAGTTTCTGGTCTGATGGCCTACTTTGTTACAATTCTTACACCTGACACTGCAAGGTCCTGTGTGATGCAGTGTACACTTCCTACATAGGGGATGAGGTCCATTATATCTACGGTTTCCATAAGTCCTGAAGGTTTCCTGCCTTCCATTTTACTGCTAGTTGTAATCATTGTTACGGTTGTTATTGTTGTTGTTACGGTTATTTTGGTAGTTGTTGTTGTTGCGATCATTGGGTAGTTATTGTTGTCACGATTATTGGAGTAGTTGTTGTTGTCATGATTATTGGGGTAGTTGTTGTTGTTGTTTCTTCTATCCTTAAACTTTCGTTTGTGATCATTGGTTCCTTGCTCAGCATCGTGCTTTGTTACCTGATCCATTAACCTTTGGGTTATGGTAATGGATTCCTCCAAATTTTGAGACTTTGAAGCGGTAATATTTCCTTCAATACTTCTGGGTAATCCCCCAATGAAAGCTTCCATAAGTTTCTCAGTGATTGGTACCATATTTGGACATAAGACTACTAATTCCTAGAATCTTCTAGCATAAGTCTTGAGATCATTTCCTTTCATAACCAAGTTGTAAAATTCGTCTTCCATTTTCTTGACTTCAGTTCGAGGGTAATACTTATTGGTCAAGAGCCTTTTTAATTCAGTCCAGGCTATCTTTTCAGCTTGCTCAATTCCAATAGGTTTGGCATAGGAATTCCACCAGGACAAGGCATCCTCGGTGAGAGTACCAGTAGCAAATTTCACTTTGCAGTCCTCGGTATAGTTGCTACGAGAAAATACCGATTCAGTTTGTTCAAACCAACGAATGAGACCAACAACTCCTTCCGTACCATTAAAGTAGAAAGGTTGGCAACTCATAAACTCTTTGTATGTAAATTTTCTTGCTATAGGAGTTTCTCTTGGTCTAGTATTCCTATTTGGATTGTCAGTACTTGCCATGGTTGCAGCTTGTGCTTCTAGAGTAGCAACAACACTATCAGCAACTAGTTGCCGGATGGCAGCCTGAGTCAAAGCTGGTGCTGCAGATGTTGATGTTCTCTTAGGAGGTATCAATCAACATATACAAGACAACATAGAATAAGAATCCATAAAATGATATAGTCATATCACAAGTTAAGGTATGAAAATTATAATACAAGGACTTGTGATCATTCTTTGATATTACATTGCAGGATATAACGGAAAATTTTAGAATATAAGACTTCCAGAGATGAACACTCTAACAAACATCTGACTCATTAGGTTTCTCGAGGACTGGTTTACTTCTCAGTGGTTGCGGTATGATCCATAATGAGTTATCTAACTACAAAGATAGACTTATCAAAGGGATAGTCTGGTGGTGGTATAGGTGACCTAACTGGTGATAAAGATCCTACTGATGAAGATGGAGATATTAGAATGGGTGATTCAACAGGTGTCTCAGCGTCTTTAGGTGGTGAAATCTTCTCGGGAGGAAAGAAATGTCGGGAATCAAACATTGGCGATAGTGATAACACTGGAGATGGAGGCAAAATAATCGGTGGAGCAATAGGAGCTTGTGGTAATTCATTATCAGTAGCATCATACGCTTGCATGACCTTCATATATGGGTCATCATAAAAAGGTAAGAGGGCTACTAAGGCTAAACGATCCTTTAGTTAAATCATTTGAAAAGTTAGGAGAGGTGTTTCCCGGTGAGGCTGGGAAATAGTATGGTGAAGCCGAGATATAGTCAGGAGAATGTGTAGAGGAAAAAGTATCTTCAACACCGGAATTAGATAGGGTAATAATAGGTTGGGGAGGGGAAAGACATGACTATATAATAACCCAGTGGAAATAACATTAGTTATTTACATATAATATAATAGTAGTGTATTATCTGCAATGGCACGGAGAACTTTCTTAGATGGAAAAAAAGTAGTTATAGTTTAGGTTTTACCCTTGTTCTCTATAACCATGAGTTATGATACCAATCTGTAACACCCCCATTTTTGACATATAGCAGCGGAAGCTAATCTGGGGTATTACTTCATGGATCAACAGACATAATCATAGAAAACGACTCATAAAGAGACGTTTTAGAAAATTTAGTTATCATTCAATATAATCAGAGTTTTACAAAAACAGAGGTCCCAAAATCTACATGAAAACATAAAGTTTGAATGATAACAAGTTTGGACGTCCTCAAGTCCAATGCCACTCCGTGCCATAGGTTGCTCAATTACCTGAGATAAACATGCTAAAAAGGTCAACACAAAGGTTGAGTGAAATTCATAGGTTTATGATAAATAGTTGAATACAAGTCATCATAGACAGTGGGTTACGTTGTTATACACCCATAAATAGTAATAATTGCAATTGCATTTACAATTATCATAGTAATAATCAAATACAAGTTATCATAAGTGGTAATAATTGCAACACATACAATTATCATGAAAAACAGTATTATTGCCCTAAGCTCATGATATCAATACGTTAACATGGAAATCACCGTAGTGACATTGGTTGAGGAACAAATGTCCCCGTGGAAAGGTAACTTGCCAAGGTTACCCATTAAGTCAAATATAGTGCTATTGGTACCAAAAGTATAGGCACACCAACGGGAGTCGTCACACCCAGATAGATCTATCCATAATATTCGCGTTCACTCGTAAGTGACTAACGGTTTATGATTAAGAAATATTGGCAGTGGAATGCATTCATGGTTTAAGCATGTATCCCCCTCGCGGGTTTATAAAACATTCAAAAGATTGAAATGCGAGGCTATGAACTCACCTTAATAGGGAAATCTGATTGATGGCAAAAGTATATGAAATAAAAGTAACAACCTCGTCACGTAACCTAAGGGTAATATGTCAAGTCTTAGTGTGATTGTTTATGTTTTCAAAACTTTATAAAGTTTAACATACATCTTACTTTGACTTATTAATTTATGAAAATATTGTATCACTGTTCGGGCTATCATAATTCAGAGGTCATGCAGTAAACGTTTGAGGAGCCAGACACTTTAAATCGTAAATCCAGTAAACTCGTCAAAACTTATACCCAAATGAAACCCCTCGCATGAAATTCCCTAGTAACGTGATACGATAAGATTTTAAGTTTCTTCAAAAGCTAGTCGATGATAAGTTACGTTAAATATATAACGTAATTGTTTTATAACGCGTCGATCGATGATTAATAATGATAAATGTGTCTGGTTTTAATAAAATCAAATCTTATAACATTAATATGTATTTTTATAACTAATATAAAAATATTTCATTTTATACCTTTAAGAATGCAAAAATGGCAATATATACCCTTGGTTTATAAACTTTTACATGTTCAGTCCTTTATATAATAAGTATATATACATTAAACCTTTAACTTTGAAACTTGGCAAGATAGGTCCTTATAGTTATAACTTTAGAAATATGACATTTTCAGCCCCTCTAGTTATAATTTCAAAAATATTTACAATATATACCCTTTGCATGGGATTTATTTGCAAAACAAGTCCAAAAACCATTATAATGATATTTTTGAAATGCAAGAGAGTTTTGCAGCTTATGGCTTATTAGAATAAGCTAAAATAAGTAGATTTTATGAGCTTATAGCTTATGAAAAGGGCTTGTGATTGAAAAAAAATCAAAACGGGTACGTTTTAGGGTTTTAAAACAATTTGAATGGGTTTGATGTTCAAGGCTCTTAACAAAGAGTTCCTTCATGATCTAATAGAGTTTATGAACAACCTAAAACAGTAGCAAAGCTTATAGGACGAGTAGAAAAATCTTACAACTTGAAATGGGTCAAAATGGAGGTTTTTGGTTCGTGTAGCTTGGAGACGAGTTCTATGGCTTCTTCCTTGGAATCCTTGGTTTCTAAACACACCTTGGGACTTCTATACTTCTGCTAGTGCAAGGCTAGAGCAAAGTTTTGAGGTAGAGAAGTGTTTTTGGAATGAATGAAAGTGTGTGTTTTGGTTCGACTATTTATACGCAAGAACTAACTTGGTGCTCAAGTTCTAGCTTGATGTGGTGGCTTAGTTATAGATTAGTGATTCATGGCAGCTACTAGGGTGACTAAGGAAGGCTAGGGAGTGACTATTGTGAGCTAGAGTGATAGCATAGCAAGGTGGAAGGAGATGGAGAAGTTAGGGTGATGACTAGAGATTTTGGAGACTTGGTGGCCAAGTTGGGTGACAAGGTGGTGATGGAGGTGCTTGTAAGGCGCTAGAGTGATGGTGATGTGGTGGTGAGATTATGGTGATGAAGGTGGTGGTGAGTCATGGAGGAGCTTGAGGTGTTTATTTAGTTTATACATGGCTGTATTTGGACAGCCAACATTAGTCCCGGTAATTTGGTTGCTATTTACAAACCGTAATTCTGATCAACCTCAAACTAGTGAGCATGGTTAGATACTTGAGTCCTCTACAACTTTTAGTTTTACATATTCAGGGGTTACTATACAAAAATCTAGAGATAACTGCCATTTACTACAGGTGTGCAGAATTTGCGCACCTTTGCCATTTCGGCTATAACTAATTCATCCGACGTCGAATCGGGGTGATTCAATCGGAAAAATGATCACAAGACATAGGGATACAACCTAGTATTTTTACTTAATACCCAGAACCTACTGATTTTGCCCAGATCTTATGTTTTATTAACGGATCAGATTCTGAAAACTATGAACTAGTTTAAGGTGTAATGGGTTTTTGGTGTTTTATGATTTTGATATGGGTTGATGAATTAGGGTTTTAGGATTAGGGTTTAGAATGATTTAAGGATTAGGTTTAGGGTTTAGGAGTTATGCATTAGGTGTTTGTACCTTGTGTTAAAGTAGTGGTAAGATATAAACATGATTTAGGAGGTAAAATGACCTAGTTTGTATTTCATGCACAATTGACTTGTACATTGAGGTTTAGAAGGTTGTACTAGGGTTTAGGAGGGAAAAGATATTCAAAAGTTTGGCATTGTAACTTGTACACATGCTTTGAACATTTGTACACTTGTTTTGACATGTAATTAGGAATTTTGGAATAAACATTAACGTATAATGCTTGTTTTGGAATAACGTTGTAAATGGTACGTTAAATGGATAACGTACATGGTAAAAATGATATTTAAACATAGACTTGACATATTAGGATGTTTTCATAATGTAAACATAGTTGTAGTTGGCATTGGTTGTTGCGTGAGCTCGTTTACTTTAGTTATGTAAACTATGTTACATAATGGAATAAAGCGAAAAATTTCCCTGTAAAAAGGTGGTATATACTTTAATAGATGGATAGTACATTGCATCTAATTTAATAGATGGATATTTACATTGATGAAACATGCGGGTTGTTATAGTGAATCACCAAAACTTTGCTAAAAAGACTCACCCCTGTGCTAAAAAGAACATGGTTTCAAGAGCAGTACTAATGAAGTCTGGCTTAGTATCAGTTAATACTGCTAGACAAGTTAATGCTGCTCACACAAAATCAAAAGTGAATGCTGTTGACCTATGGTCATAGTCTTCTAAAAAAAAAAAAGAAAGGGGGGGGCCCCCCCCATATTTAATGTTTAAGAGGCCCATTCAAAATAATACAGCATTTAAAAACAGTAATGTTAATCAGAGGGTTAATTTCTGTTAAGGATAAAAATGGTCAAAATATGTTAGGCAAAGTAGTAGTAGTGGCTGCTTACGGCCCAAAAAGCAGTAGTTAATGAAGTTAAGGTAAGTAATTGTTAATGCTATTAAATGCCTCTGCTTGTGGTTTGAACCATAAGACTAAATTTTTAGACCATGTTTCTTAAAAAAAACAGTGCATCAATACCCTTAAAGAAGTTCTTGATTATCTTGCTGCACAAGGCAGATCAAGTCAGTGATGGATTGGATCCCCAAAAAGAAAATGATTTCTTATCTTAATCGTGCACGGCAACTCCACAAATGGATTTACTAGTCAAGGTAGTGATTGATAGTGGACATGGTCAATGGCACATGATAGGGAACATGTCCTATCTTACAGACTATGAAGAGATAGATGGAGGATATGTTGCTTTTAGAGGGAACCCCAAAGGAGGGAAAATCACAAGAAAAAGTACCATTAAAACTGGTAATTTAGATTTTGAAAATGTGTATTTTGTGAGAGAGTTAAAGTTTAATCTCTTTAGTGTCTGATGAGGTGTCATTTTATACACTTTTTCGGGGTCGTTTAACCCCTAAAGTCGTGTGTTTATGCCCAAAATAATTACTTAATCGTACCTTTTTAGGTATTTCTTATTTGGAAGACATTTGGATGAATTACACGTGACTTGGGCTCATTTAGAGAAGAAACAGACAAGATTATGAACCAACACCAAGACTCTTGAAGATTTGTGCTCACAAAGCCTGGAGACGGCGTCACCAGCTATACACGACGCTGTCACAACTCATCAAGTGACGGCGTCACAACTTTCATGACGGCATCAGCCCGCACCGACTCAAATGCAGATCTAGAAGATTCATCTTACGATGGCGTCACGATTAAACGCGACGCCGTCGCGTAGATTTTCCTATATATACAAACCCGAATTTAGGGTTTTGAGTGTGTAACTTTAGAATAAAAAGAGGGTACGAACCCTAGTTCGTTTAGCAGCTTTAGGAGACGATTTTAGGGCTTAAAAACCCTATTGTACTTCTTCTAATTCATGTTTTAATCAAGTAAGGTTTACTTAATCATTCAATATGTCTATGAGTTGTTTGATCTATTGTTCTTGCTTTATCTTTTTACTGCGTGGGCTAAAAACTTATTATTTGTGTGTATTATGATTGTATGAAACCTAGAATGTAGATCTTAGTGATGTTGCTTCTTGTGATGGATGTGCACGTTAGGTCTTAGAAAACCAACTTTTTGTCTATAATCGTTGTTGATATGTCTAGGGAAACATGATTGTATAGAAAGGATACCATCGGGTAACAGTCTTCATACTACCTTGCCCCCTAATATGGTTGATCCACTTTTAATGTATTTTACATGCACTTAGTAAACTCCTAGGGGCCGTGTAATCGTCTTCATACTACCTTTCATATGCGTTGCTTTAGTAGCATACTAAGTAGACAGCGGGTTCGTGTAATTCGTTCATGCTTTAGAAAATAGTTACACAGGTCATCACAAGGGTGACAAGGCAACAACACTAGGAGAAGCAATCTAGGGAGTAATACATGATTAAATAGACATAATCTTTTATCTTATTGTTATCACCATTAGCGTAGAATTATATTTAGTTTATTAGCTAAAACCAACCAATCTCTTAAATATATGATTTACTTGCTTTCCATAAAATACAAAAATACAAAAAGAATCTTCCCTTCAACCTTAGAATTGGTTTAGACGTGATTAAGCTTCCTAACTATTCCTCGAATAATCGATAAACATAACCCCGAGTCTTGCACCGTACTTTACCACTTACAACGATTAGGTGCACTACCTAGGGAGTTGTAAAACTTCTCGTGTAGAAGTCTTACGATGACCGCACATCAAGTTTTTGGCGCCGCCGCCCGGGGAATAGTTAGGTATTGATCATAGTTTAGCTTAATTCTACTCGCTTGAATCCTTTCAATTAAGATTTTAATTCCTGTCATTAGCTTTCTTGTAGTCTATCTTTTTCTTTGTGCCCTTTGTTCGTAACATTTGTAAATTATAATGAATAGGTATGGTTATTCTAGCGTAGGTGGATTTGATGTATTCTTTTGTAATTAACTCTGGTGTGTTCCAAACAACAGCAGAGATGGATCTCTACTACGATTCATGGACTCGTTTTTAATGACATAAATCCAAAAAGTCCTGAATCATACGTGCCTTTGGTATATGGACCCTAATTGAAATCTTTCTTAAACATCTCGACTCTCTATCTCGTCATATCATCAATTTGACAGCATAAGGGGATCTTAGGAAGTTTAGTGATATAGGAGCATGGTATGCTATAGAGGATTGTGCCTAATATGAGAAAAAATGTAGCATCCCAATAAGTGATATTTCTGATGAAACAATAGCAAATCCAAATGCACAAATAGTTGGGGATGATATGGTTAGGGTGCAGGTACCTAAGTGCATGGCATGGTTAGATTATGATGAGCATGTAGATAGCCTATGTACGATGGATAATGAGGTAGAAGTTACAAGCCCTGAGAGTACCACACAAACCTTACCGTTATTTGAGGAATACACACCGCCCGTGACTTACCTAGAAGAAGTAGAAAAGACTTTAGGAACCCTGATAGAGGTAGAACCTTTAAACGAAACAAAACTAGAGGAAGTACGCTTGAATTGTAATCACAACACTCCTTTTAGTTCTACGGAAGTTCCTAGTTTTGATGAACTGGAGCCTCAACCTTTACTCAATAGTCCATCCTTAGATGCAAGTCTAGGATATGTAATAAGCCCCGAACCACCCATCAAACCACATAGTTTGGATAGTTCTAGGATGAAGGTAGTAGATTATTTAACAACTCACACGCCGCCTTCACCTCACGTGGCAAATTCCTATCCTAAGTGTGTGTATAGTTATTATAACCCAGGTATAGATGACCCTAAGAGACATTATGGATTAAAACCGGGTTTATTAGAAAAAAGTGTATCCTTAGGTGTTGATATTTCAAATTGGAAGATGTTTGATGATGATTGGGGATTTGAATCTAAGGAAGTTTCTCCTCTAGGAGAAGAGCTTAGTTTATTTGATAGGCCAAATAAAGTAGAGAGAGGTAGAATTCTAGAAGCACATCATTTAGAGTCTATTCTTCAACAACAAATTTTTCAACATATGGCTCTTTCTCATCACAATGGTATGTATCGTTACTATCACCCGCACTTGAACTCAAGTGTAGGGGAACCTTCCCTTTTATCTGTTAAATGAGGGTAGAGTCAGGCTCGTGACTCGAACAAAAACAAGCGCTTTTTGGGAGGCAACCCATTATTTACTTTTCCCGCACATTAGGAGTGTCATGTATGTTTTAATTCTTCATAGTTTGTTTTATTATGTTTGAACTATCTTGTAATCATGCTTTGTTTGTCTTTAACTTCGTCTTAATTTCAATCAAAGGCATTTTGCAAACAATATGTGTAGGGGAATTTATCGGCTTTCTTGAGCCAAATTCAAAACATGATAAATGAATTGTTTAGATTAATTCGCGTCAGTTTCACGTCATATGATTGAATTGTTAAATCTCAGGTTTTGTACAGACATTTATACAGGAATTAACTTATGGAATCAAGTGCAAGAAATTTTTCATCAAAAACAAAAATTTCATTTTCACAGACTGTGGAGACGACGTTACGATTAACACGTGACGCCGTCACCATGACACCTATGACGGGGTCACCACAACCCCGACGGCGTCAAACGCCAGTTCTGAAAACTTAAATTGTTTTTTTTAATTATTTTTGGAAATTAAAATTACACGACATTTATATATGTATTATTTGTTGTTAACCTGCAAAACCTAACTAGAGTTTAACAGTCTTTGATCCTATCTATGTGTCGAACCTTAAAATTCATATTGTATATTTGGTTAAAACGCGACGTTTTTGCTTGGTTATAGTGTGTTCTTGTCATTTGAATACAGGTTTTTATATTTGATGAGAAGTTGGAAGTTCTTAGGAAGTTATTAGATGATTCTCGGAGGACGAATTAACCAGTTCTCGCTGTTTCTTCTCCACTATTGAGTAAAACAGGTTAGGGGAGTACTGTTTCTTTCCTTGTTTTCTTTTCTTTTTTCCTTTATTTGTTTTTTAAACAGGTGCTCTTAGAGAACTTTAGGGACATTGTTCAACTTAAGTGTAGGGGGGATAATACAGCCTTGAAATATTATTTCATTTGTATTTGCATTTGTCACTTAAAAAGATAGGTAATATATTCAAAACATAGCATTAAAAGGGTAATTATTACCAAAAATTTAAATTTTTTTAGGACACATTACCATCGAAAATCGATTAGTATTTTTAGCGTTACCATGGATATGGAATTATTGACTAGCAACCAAAACCCTCAAAATTCCAACACTCACAATGTGAGGTTCGCCTTAGATATAATACCTTTAGCTTGTTGAGTTAAGGATCCGTGAGCAAATCATGTGTGTCCCTATTTTGTAATTACGGATGTGTATGCGTGGTTTTTCACCTTTTCTGGCACAATGGTATCAAGTATTTTAAGATTATAGATGTGTTACAGGTAGTTTATATTAAATTCTTGAAACTTGTTTTAGCGAATGGATCTGGGACGCATAGTAAGTAATAGGATTTTGCTTGATAATAGACATTAGGATTAACCCATGTTTTAAACTTGTAATTGTTATGATGGTCACACCAATCATATAACTATCCCACACCTTTGCTATGCACTCACCTTTAGTGCAAGATACCCCTAGTACAACCCTCCGAGTCTATCCTTTTTCACAGTTCTCGTAATTTTCTAGTGGATTCTAGATTATTATGCCCACAAAACGAGAATAGATACAACTTAGAGCGTCTCACCCGCTGACAAGAGCAGAAGAACCACTCCATCCCCAAAGAAGAGAAAGTGCTTAACAAGGCCAAAAGGCCCAAAATTAAGGAGAGCATTGCACCCTTAAACCTATCCGTTACACCAAAAAGCCTTAGCCTACCTTGTATGTACTCGCCTTTAGTACATTATTGTGTTTAACCCAAGTTAATTATTGAGTACACGGTTGCTAAGTCCTTATCCTTGTAAATACAGTTTTGGGATGATTGGGATTCATGGTAGTATTTATTTCGCGGAAGAATAGGGAAGAAAAGTTAAGTCAATACCCCCATATGTTTGTCAAATGATCTCCATGTTATTTTGATCCACCTCAAATCGGGTCAATAGTTAGATTGTATATATCGAGCATGTAAAAGCTCAAGTGTAGGGGTACGTATTATAAACCCCCATGTTGTATTATGTTATTCAAAAAAAAGAGAAAAGAAAAAGAAAGAGATTGATGTAGAGTTGTGTAGAGTTTGTATATCTTCGTCCGAGTCTTGGCTTAGCAACCAAACCAAAGTGTATTCGTGTAAATAATTAGCTAACCCTTCCACTCCAAATTCACCCAAAGTCACCACCCAAATGTATCCCATCCGTTTCCGTTTCCATTATATGTTATCTTACACCTACACCCTACAACCCTTTAAAAGACCTCTTAGATATATATGATTAATAACTTGCCGCCTAGCGGTGGAGGACATAACCGTTCCCCACAACCAACCCCCACACCTTACCAAAATGGGATATGGTAGATACACCCTAACTCTAATCAACATGCGGAGTGATTGCTTACGGGGAGTGTTTGAGATTGTCTTTCTGTAACAGATATACAAAGACGGATAACAACAGCACTCCATCCAACAAGCCTTTAACTAAATCAAGGATTAGACATGTAAGCCATTTTGGAATTGTATTAAATTATTTTCTTACAAATTTTCTTAATCTAATATGATAATGATGACGAAATCGATGAGCCTATGGTTGGACCTTGCAAACCGAAGCAAACACCCTTTTAGTACTATGTAAACTTAGTTACTATGTATTTCTCTACTTTTTATTTCATAGGAATATAATCCTGAATTTTATTACCCTATGCTCTCTGACTTTACGGTTCTCAAACTATTGACCTATGTGTAAGGTTACCTTTAACTAACTATAATTATATGAAAAATCATTGAATGATAAACTTAATTTAATTGCATTTGCATATCTACTAATATGTATCTCTGTGTGCAATAATCTATCATGCTGCAGGTCCTATTTTTGACCCATTGACTTATTAATGGGTCAATTACACCAATAGTATTGTAAACATGCGTCACTAATCTGTGTTGACATGTTAGACAACCCAACTGTTAACATAAATTTCATTCTTTATTAATGATTTTGACTGACTCATGTTTTCCTTACGTAGAGGGATACAACCGGCTTATCTTCTAAAAACATAAAGCTTAAGATCCAGTTACAAGCTATGGGACAACATGCTCAATACGCGATTGTAAGTTTCCTAGAATAACGATGCTTGCAACCATACTATGCCTTTTAGCATATTATTCTCCTGACTTATGTTTTCGTTAACCATATTGTCTGTTGTAGCTTAGTGCGGATTCCTAAATTTTCACAATGTAACAGGAGAAAGACGAAGGCATGAAGGTATATACTTTAATAGATGGATAGTACATTGAATCTAATTTAATAGATGGATATTTACATTGATGAAAATAGCGGGTTGTTATATACTCTCTAAGCACTTTTGGACTGAAGCAGTCAGAATTGCATGTTACACTCAGATGAGATCCATCGTTGTCAAAACACATGATAAAACTCCTTATGAGATATTCAGAGAAAGGATTCCTGATATCAACTACTTTCATGTGTTTGGATGCCCTGTGTTTATTCATAATAACCAGGATCATCTAGGCAAGTTTGATGCCAAGGTTGATGATGGATACTTATCAGGAAGTAGAGGAAACATATCATGTTACCTTTGATGAGA
>BQNB010086283.1:0-7500 GCA_026074375.1 Tanacetum coccineum | reverse complement strand
ATGTATATCATATTGTGTCTTATTGATAGTTTTCCTAATCAACACCCTATTAAATATGTATGCGGCGGTTTCTATGGCATGACACCAAAATATTTGTGGGATGAATTGTTCATTTAGCATTGTACGACTCATTCTTGCAAAGTTTGGTTCTTCCTTTCAACAACCCCATTAGATTGAGGAGTGCGAGGTGCCGAGAAGTTGTGAGAGATACCGTGTTTGTCACAAAATACTCCAAATTAAACTTCATTATCAAATTCTCTACCATGATCCGTTTGGGTTGAGTATCTACCATAGATGTAAGACAAAATTCATTTTTAGAAGTAGGAAGGATGTTACCTAGATTGATGACCTTGCTTATAGGAATGATGTCAATATCTTGGTTCAAGGGATATGAATAGAGTGGTCTTCTATGTACATTGTTGTGATTTGTGCAACTATTATCCGTAATACGATGATCCTTTAGAGAATCATGCCCACGCCGTACCTTTTGAGAATCAATTGCCATGAGACATGTTGCATCATTTCGAGGTTCGTCACCAGCTTCACTATCACTCCAAGTTACTCCGACGAATGCTTTGTTGTTGGGCTTTGGACAGTTATCGGCGAGGTGATTCTTGTTACCGCAATTATAGCACCCACGTTCACGTCTTGAGCTCTGATGAGGTATCATTTTATACACTATTCTTGTTACCGTAAATATGCCCAGATTATGCGCTTAATCATTTGTTTTTAGGTTTTTAGCACTTGGATGGCATTTGGAGAAAATACACGTAACTTGGGCTCATTTGGAGAAGAAACAGACAAGATTACAGGCATATACCAATTCCAAGAAGAAGTATTGTTTACAGAGCGTGGAGATGGCGCCGCAGGCATAAAGCGACTGATGTGTCGTTGTGTGGTGTATATTTTTATGATTCAAGTTTTAAATTTATATTTTGCCGACAAAACCGAAAATAACACATTAACGGGTAGTGCACCCGGTCGGTAGTAGTTTCGTGGTAAGTAGGGTGTCTCGAAACACTGGAAGCGAGGTTAATCTATCAATTATAATTAATTCTTGGGTGTTTCTATCTATGTTAATTCTATTCTATTCAAATCTATCTAAAACTTATATCAGTCTTAATCTAATTCAAAGGACGAAATGGGGGTTTTCAGCCTGAGAGACTGACATGGTTTGGTTGGTGACTATAATCAATTCAAGGAACTTTAACCCACGCAAGCAAATTAACAAAAGATAAAAGAGCGATCGAGCCAAATATAAGAAAACTGTATTAACCATTATTAATTCGATTAGAAAGTTGGTTTGTTTATTAAGTGCAATGATTTCTTCTCTCGAGGTGGCATATCATTCTTAGACTTAGGCGGGTACTTCTACCTATAGGTCCTAGACACCATTAATTCTGTCACAATTAAAGCATCCGCATAAAGTATCCTAATTTGCTGATTATAATCTATCTTAGGGAATAAAGCAATGGTGATCTTGTTAAACCCTAGCTCATAGAGACTTTACCCACTAACCGTTTTACGGTGATTTATACACTAGTAGTCCACTTGTCCAACTATCCAATGGAATCAGTACGTTATTTGTTGAATTATCTAGGTTCACCTTCTAGTCAACACGTTTAATAAACCATTGGCAATATCTAATTAACTAGTTAAGCCCGAAGCGTGTCCTAGACACAGATTTAGAAGGATAATACTTGTGATCCTATGATTCTAGATGTATAAATCACTATATGGAGAGCTATCCCAGACTTTATATTACTTAGTCTGTATCACTAGATCCAGTTGAATGATAGGTCGCATACAAAAGCACATAAACAAGTATAAATTAATAAACATAAACAAACATTCAACGATAAATCAAGAAATTAAGATAAACAAATACCAAACATTCAGATCTTCATAATAATGGCTAATACCCGAAGGTATTAGCCTTCAAATGTCATAATAAAAAGAAAAGCAATTATTTAGCCAAGGTAAACTAACCGAGTTAACGAATGATACAAAAAACTGAACGATTACTAAAGTATATGAAATTACACGATGTCTCGTATGGAATTGATAACGTTGCTCGACCTCTTTTGCTCTTTTTCTCTTCTAAAAATCGACTTTTATGGTTTAGGTATCAAGAATATGATTTAGCACACTTAAAACTCGTTTTTGAGTTTTGTATTTATAGGGTCTGGAAGTCGGTTCAATACGGCGTATCCAAGTATTAGATACGGCGTATTAGGGATTTCTTAGAGTAGGGACCACGCTTGATATCTTCTAGAATATTCACATACTATATCTTCAATACGGCGTATTGACTTCTTCTGGATACGGCGTATTGATCTTGTTCCTTTGTGGTCTTTGGTGAGTGCAGGCACGGAAACTCCGTATCTTCCTTGATGGATACGGCGTATTGGTCTTCAGATTAGTAATCTCTAAAATATCTTCATTTAAGCTCCATAATGCGCGCCTTTTGCTATCTTTCACCAAATACTTCATAATTACTGCAATTCTCAAATGTAAATGATTAAGTAACAATTCTTTGCAATAGTTATACAAAATGGGTTAATAACATGTGATAAATGATGCTATAAAATAGACGTTATTTGATGTCATCAAATATCTCCCCACTTGAATCCTACTTGTCCTCAAGTAGCCTTTAGAAGTTTATAAAAATGTATCCCTAAGGATATTTTCCGTTAAGCATTTATTTGATCTATTACAAGTACACAACCAAACACCTCACGAAATAGGAAGATGAAAACACTCAAATCACTTAACTAATCTATGTGGTAACATGTAACTAATTCTCTCAATTGCTCGGTCATGACGAGTATTCTATCATAAGCTTGGCAAGGATTGCATCTCTACCGCTAAGCTAAGGAGTAACAAGTTTATCAAGGTAAATATGGGTTTTTGTATGGAAAGGCTTACGGTTGATCATTCTACATTCTTTCACCAGAAGTACCACTCCAACAAGGCAGCTGAAGCACACATATATGGCCGGAACGACAGAATAGACATGTGTGTTCGATCATATCCTCATTCGAATTTAACCAACGGTTATGATGAAGAATGATATAGGGTAGGAACCTTCTAACTTTCACCAAAAGTCGTAAACCAACGGAGGTAGGGTACGAAGCATGCATACATGGCTGTAACGACGGAATAGACATGCATGTTCGTATAAATCCTCATTCACGTAAAGCCAGAGGCTAATCATCAGGTGAGAGAGAAGTAAATTATTGTTAAATAAAAATTAAGAAACAAATAGATTAAGACTAAGATACAAGTTGCTAGCTCTTTTTCATAGGACACGTTACCTTGTAAAGACACAAACTATTTACAACGTCTGATCACTCGATCAAAAACAACAATCCTTAGTTGACGTTCCCGTAACGGTCAACTTCTCAATCATCCCATACTTTACATACTCTACAAGGTAAATGGCGATATCTTCCACTTTGTACAATACTCTACATTGTTGATTTTTGTTGCGTATCAATGAATAATCAATCCTTCATGTAATTCCTTCGGTAGTTGCGAAAATGATTATCTTCAAACTTTTCCTTCTTTTTTGTTGCGATTTTTTCTAATTTTTTCGATATTTTTTTCTAAACAATATACTTCAAATCTCGGTGTTGTTTCACATCTTCATGATCGTTTTTTTTTTTAAAAAAAAATTTTTTTATTTTTTTTTAATTTTTTCGGACTATTACTTCTATAGTTCTTCGTTCTTCGGATTCACCATTAATTGTGACGATTAGTTTAAAAATCAAATGAGTTTTTGACTATAATATACATTCCCATTGCGATGTGCAAATTTCTTTCCAAAGCACCAAAATAGACACAAGACTCTTGGGAATATACCAAACTTTACACTTTAGCACTAAGCAACTGTTATTGAAAAAATTAATCTAACAGGGATCTAGGTTAAGGTGTAAGGTGTAATAAACAAATAATTGTGGTAGAAAAATCCCCTAAAGGATTGGCTTCTACGAGTTTGTTCTAGTGGATCTTTCACTTAAAGATGAGAGTGGGTAAAGGGATTTAAACTGGAGGTTAACGACTCTCGGTTAGTTAGTTAATAAACAACATGTAAAGGCATTAGGTGTAATCCTAAAATTTACCAATTTAAACAAGTTACTCCATCTAAATCCATAGTACTTATCATTGCGGTCTCGAATAGATATACCAAGCCAAGTTCTAAAGTCTACTACATCACTGGCACACTCATATTTTGTAGAATTTGGGTAAACATTTAGAAACGGAAAGGCTAAATCCTCACAATATCTAACAAGGGTTATTGTGTGCGGGTTATGTAACATGTAATTTCACAAAAGTATGCTTGATTTTTTTTAAATTTGAGCATAATTTAAGCATTTTAGTGTGAAAAATAGGACAAGTAAACATTCTAATTCCATCTCCCCACTTAAGTTATACAACGTCCTCGTTGTATATAAAAAACATTAAATACGGGAATTTAAAAAGAATTAGAATAAGAAACTCCCCTGATCATTGCTCGGTAGATTCTCCAAGTTGCGTTTATGAGCAAGATTGTGTTGACAACCTCTTTGGAAGTTTTCTCCTCTTTGCCGTTCTTTTCATCTATTTTTTTTTCGTCTTTTTTTTTTTTTTTTTGTGAAGTTTTTTTTGTAGTTTCCTTTTTGGGTTTCTTTTTTTTTTCTTTTTTTTTTTTTCTCCAAGACTCCAAACTATACAAGGACCATTTTTGCACTCTCTGTTGGGTAATTAAATGCCATGGTGGAGTTTATTATCAGATTTGGCATTAAAAATAAAATAATAAATGACATGGAAATGTTAGCCGGTTATATTGGTCATATTGTCACAAAACAAACAAGTACGTTGGTCTAGTAAGGACGAAAATTAGTTTGTTGGTCATGTAGGGACATTTTTGAAAGATCGTGGATATTTTTCGAATTTTATCCAACAGACAATAATGTTTTTAAAGTGCAATCAAATAAAGACTAATAACGTCCAGACAATTAATACGTCGTATGGTATGGGGCGGATATGCCGTATTGATGTCTTGGAAGACAGACTCGATAACAAAATTAAATAACAATCTGGGTTGTCTCTCGGGAAGCACTTTTGTTTACAGCGAAGTCTTTAAGTTAGACTTTTCTTCAGTTTCTCTTTACGTTGTATTATCATCCAATTCAACCACTTCCTTCTCTTCCTCATTTGTATGTCCATCGTGATACTTTTTCAACCTTTGTCCATTGACTTTAAAACTAATTCCCTTTTTTTTGATAATTTTCACGGTTCCATATGGATGCAAAGTTTTCACAACATTCGGGCTGTACCACTTTGATTTCAGCTTTCCTGGATGCATCTTAAATCTAGAGTTAAACAATAATACCTTATCTCCTGCTTTGAAATTTTTATCTCCTCGAAGCCTAGAGTCATGCCATTTCTTAGTTCGTTCTTTATAGATCCTGGTGTTTTGATATGCTTAATCTCTTAACTCTATTAATTCATTGAGCTCCATAAAACGGTTTTTTGCAGCAGCTGTGAGATCCATATTACATTGCTTCAATGCCTAATATGCTTTATGTTCGATCTCCACAGGTAGGTGACAAGCTTTTCCATAAACCAATCTGAAAGGGGTGCATCCAATGGGCGTTTTGTAAGCAGTTCTGAATGCCCATAATGCGTCATCAAGCTTTTCTGACCAATTCTTTGGGTTATACCCAACCGATCTTTCCAGAATACATTTTATACCTCTATTGGTCACTTCAGTCTGCCCGTTAGTTTGAGGGTGATATGCGGTAGGTAATTTATGAATCACTCTGTATTTCTGCAAGGCTTTTTCTAATTGAGAGTCACAATGCGAGAATCATTTATAGGAAGAGCTTGAGCTTCCACCCATTTCGAGACATAATCTACCGCTACTAATATATATTTATTCCAATTTGAGTTCGGAAAGGGCCACATAAAGTCTAGTCCCCAAAATCTTTTTGTAGCTTTTTAATCTTTCTAACGGGAAAAATCTTCATTAGCTATATTGTTGATTACTGGCAAATATCAATCATTAGCTATATGATCAAAATCTAATATAATCATTAGCTTTTTAAAAACGAGTCATGCTTTTTGATATGTGAGAAATCACATATTCGTTTTATACCAAAAATGACCTTAAAAAGATGAAAAATGAACAAATTATGCTTGTATATTGTGTATTTTGTCTTTTGTGATGTGTAGGTGCGGATATTACAAAATCACAAGAAAAGAGCCAAAAACCGGGCAAAAACGAACACGAGACGGAAAGAGTACACAAGAGCCGGGAATTTATCAAGCAAAGGTCAACAAAAGTCAACCACAGTCAACCATTGGTCAACTCATGTGAAGACAAACCTTTGAAATCACCAAAATACCCTTAATGTTAAATCAATTTCACCAAAAGTCCCTAAAACCAATAACACCGTTAGTCCTTTATTACTAAGTGACTAACGGTCGTTAAGTCTTATTATTAACCAAACCCTTTTCGTTTAACCCGAGCCCAAACCAAAATCAAAGGCCCAAACCCTTTATCATAAGCCCAAGTCAAACTCCTTTAAACCTGGTCAAACGAATAACAAAAAAAGGGCGCGAATTGGTTTTTACTGTTCACTCTCTTCCCCAATTCACCCTGCACCAAATTAACTTTGCTTAAATATGATTAACCCTTCTAGAAGCTGACACCTCTGACACACTAGGGAGCCACGCTGGCAATCCCCAGCAATATGATTGGTTAAAAAACGTGGAGAGCATTCAACGGGCAAGATCAAAATAATTGAGAGACAGTTATGGATTAAGGGCTGAGATTTGAAGCAAGGGAGCGTCTATGAGCCTAGAAGGTTCCTTATCCGCCTATAAAAGGAGCCTCTCACACTCACTCGGGATATCTAGTTTTAGCTGTAGCTTATCTAGAATAGGAGTAGCTTAATATAGTTTTAGCTTATCGTTTTTAGCTTATTAATGTAACTTTCTTTTCAAATGCTTGTACTCAGTTTATTAAATCAATAAAAGTTTGTTTTCATTTAGTTCAATTTGAAATTCATGTTTTCACTTAAATGCATTATGGTTTAATCAAGCTCTTTTATATTCAAATAAGCTCAATAAGCTTTCAGTAATCACTAATAAGCTAGTTGATCACTCAGTTAAGTTCTCAAAGCTTAACTGAGCTTATTGATACTCAAAATCCACTCCTCAAATTACCTCAGCTTACTTTTGGAAGGGAAGCCAGTAATGGAAGGGCTTCCAGGACCTTACCAGCTTATCTTAAGATAAGCTGGAGCTTGTAGATTAGCTTGTAAAAGCATTAATAGCCTTGTTTTGTGCAAAGGTTTTTGTAAGTCTTCATTTTTACCTTTTATAGCTTAATTTTGCATTTTAGCTTAATACTGCTTATTTCCTGCTTATTTTAGTTTAGAATAGCTTATATCTGCTTATTTTAGTTGTCTGTTGCTTATTTAGTTATCTTGATTAGTTAAAATTTAGTTT
>BQNB010086282.1:2868-28237 GCA_026074375.1 Tanacetum coccineum | reverse complement strand
ACTTGTAATTTTCTTAACAAAGGGACACCAATGAATCTAATTAAGAATCTATATGTGCCGTTTGGCATCCCGTTCGACCCCACATTGTTTTATAAGGATGAGATTAAATTGGGCAAGTCTAACTTAAAGATTTTTTTGTAAACAAAAGTGCTTCCCGGAAGACAACCCGAAAAGTTATTTATTTTTATCGAGTCTGTCTTCCCAGACATCAATATGGCGTATCCGCTCCATACCATACGGCGTATTAAATGTCTAGACGTTGTCAGTCCTTTATTTTTCTGCATTTAAAAACATTATTGTCAGTTCTGTCTATACGGCGTATTCATGCACATGATACGGTGTATTTGGTAGACTGACCCGTTTTGATACTTTTTACAAGTTTCTCCATATGGCGTATCCAGGTTTATAGATACGCCGTATTGGTTTCCTGTACAGTTTAGTTTTCTTTATTATTAACCGTAGATATCGAGATAGGATTTTTAGCATGGTTTTCCTATAATTTTGCGCAGGACCTCGCTGGAAAGAAATCGACAAATTTGGTGAAGTATCTACAATATGGAATTCTTTCTCATTAAAATCAAAATGAAGAATCATTACCGAGCAAAATATCAAGGGAGTTTTTCATTCTAATTCTTTTATTTCCTGTTTTTAACATTTTATCTATACAACGAGGACATTGTATAACTTAAGTGGGGGGATGGGAATTAGAATGTTACTTGTCCTATTTTTCACATTAAAATGCTTAAATTATGCTCAAATTTAAAAAAAATTCAAGCATAGTTTTGTGAAATTACTGGTTACATAACCTGCACACAAGAACCCTTATTAGATATTTTGAGGATTCAGCCTTATCCGTTTCCAAATGTTTACCTAAATTCCACAAAAATATGAGTGTGTCGTTGATGTTGTAGACTTTAGAACTTGGCTTGGTATATCTATTCGAGACCACAATAATGAGTACTATGGATTTAGATGGAGTAACTTGGTTAAATTGGTAAATTTCTAGGATTACACCCAAAAAGCCTATACATGTTGTTTTATTAACTAACTACACTGGTTAGTTAACTCCCTTATAAACCCTTTGTTTGCTCTCATTTTAAGAGTAAGATACCCCTAGAAAAACCTATATAGCCAATCCTTTAGGATAAACACCGACTATTTGTTTCGTTACACCTTTACACCTTAGCCTACCCTGTTAGATTAAGTCCATTTATCAGTTGCTAGTTGCTTAAAGTGTAAAATATGTATTTTCTGTGTCTTGTGTCATTTTCTATCTCTAGTATGGTTGGGAAATTTGCACATTGCAATGGGAATGTAAAAAGTAGTCAAAACTCATGCATTTTTACTACCATCACAATTATTGGTACGTCCGAATAATGAAGAACTATCGAAGAAATTATCCGAAGCTATTATGATCGTGAAGATGGTGAAATTACATCGAGATTCATAGTATTGTTTAAAATGATCAAAAAAATTAGAAAATTGCAACAAAAAAGAAGAGGAAAGTTTGAAGATAGTCGGTTTGTTAAAGCTTAAACCGATGGAATTATTTTAAAGATCGATTATTCGTTGATACGTATAAAAAGTCAATGATGTAAAGTTTTGTATAAAGTGGTAGATATCGCCACTTGTCTTGTAAAAGTATGTAAAGTATGGGATGATTGGGAGTTGACCGTTATGGGAACGCCAACTTAGGTTGTTGTTTTTGACCAATGATCAAGACGTTTGTGTAAATATTTATGTGTCTTAATCATGGTAACGGTCAGGAAAGTATCTAGCAACTTGTGCCTTATTTGTTTTGGACATAATCTATTTCTTTCGTAAAATTTTATTTAACAACAATTTATTTCCCTTTACTAATGATTAACCTTAGGGTTTACTTGAATGAGGATGTGATCGAATCATGCAAGTCTATTCCGTCGTTATGGCCATGTATGTATGGTTTAGCCACCTTGTTGGTTTATTACTTTTGGTGAAAGTTAGAAGATTCATACCCTATATCACTTTACTAGTCCTACTCTTTAGCTTATTCGAGGTGGGAGTGAGCAGTCACATATGTCTATCTAGTCATTACGGGTGTGTATGTGAGGTCTTTGCTTCCCTTCTGGAATATTGGTATTTATCGAGATTAGATAGAGTGATCAAACCCTAAGCCTTATCATAAAACCCAATTTACCTTTGTAAACTTGTTACTCCTTAACTCTAGTGGTGGAGATGTGTATCCTTGCAATTATGATAGAATACTCATCACGACCAAGCAATTGAGCGAAATAGTTATATGTTACCACATAATTTAGTTGAGTGATTTGAGTGTTTTCATCTTCCTATTTCGTGAGGTGTTTAGTTGTGTGCTTGTAATTGAATGAATAAATGCTTAACGGAAAAATCCTTAGGGATACATTTTTATAAACTTCTAAAGGCTACTTAAGGACAAGTAGGATTCAAGTGGGGGGATATTTGATGACATCAAATAATGTTGCTTTTATAGCATCGTTTATCCCATGTAAATTACATATTTTGTATGATTATTGCAAAAATTGTTACTTAATCATTTATATTTAAGAATTGTAGTAATTATGGAGTACTTGGTGAAGATTAGCTAAAAGGCACACATTATGGAGCTTAAACGAAGAAATATGCAGAAACTGACTCTGACATCCTATACGCCGTATCCATCAAGGAAGATACGGCGTATCTGTGCCTGCACTTCACAAGAAACCACGAAGATATAAAGACCAATACGCCGTATCTAAGAGACTTCCATACGCCATATTCAAGATATAGTATATAAAGATTCTAGAAGATATCAAATGTGGTCCCTACTCCAAGAAAACCCCGATACGTCATCTAACTCTCTCAAAATGCCGTATCGATCAAATTCCAGACATTATAAAAAAGAAAACCTAAAAATGGGTTTTCAGGGTGCTTGATCATATTTTTGATACCTTAACCACAAAAGTTAATTTTCAGAAGACAAGAAGTGTAGAAGAGGTCAAGCAAAGCTATTAATTCCATAGGAAAAACCTTGTAATCTAATATACTCTATTAATCGTTCAATTTTTAGTATCATTCGTTTAACTCGGTTAGTTTACCTTGGTTAGATTATTACTCTTGTATTGATTAGGATGTTTAAGGGCTAATACCCTTGGGTATTCGCTATGATTATGAAGATTTAAATGTTTAGTTCTTTTATATCGACTGCTTAATTTATCATTGATTTCATGTTTATGTTTATCTATTTATACTTGTTTACTTACTTTTGTATGTGACCTATCATTCAACTGGATCTAGTGATACCGACCAAATTAGCTAGATGCCGGAATGGCTCTTTATATAGTGATTTATATCTCTAGACAAATAGGATCACAAATAATGATCTATCTTTGCCTTTATATTTGTGAGCTTAGTTAGACCGGTAGGTGACCCTTAGGATCAACGAGTATGTTCTTAATCAATTGGTAAAGACTCGGACAATGGACTACTAGTATATAAATTGCCATTAAGCAGTAAGTGGGTAAAGTCTATATAAGCTAGGGTTTAACAAGATCACCATTGCTTTAATCCCTTAGATAGATTATAATCAGCAAATAGGATGCTTTATGCGGATGCATTTAATTGTGACAGAATTCTACATGTCTAGGTCTTAGGAAGAAGTACCGCCTAAGTCTTGGAATGATATGCCGCCTCTAGATAAGCACTCATTGCACTAAATAAATAAACCAACGTTTTAATTAGATTAATCATGGTTAATATAGTTTTCTTATATTTGGCTAGACCGCTTTTCTATCTTTTATCTGTCTACTTGCGTGTGTTATTATGTCTGAAATTGATCTAAGTTACCATAAAACCCGTGCCAGTCTCCCAGGCTGAAAACCCCCTTATCCGTTAGAACTAGGATTAACGTAGGTTTAGCATAGGTTTAACATAGAATAGAATTAACATAGTTTAAATTAACTTAGTTTAGTAAACCAAAATATTAATAGAATAAAAGATTTCATTCTCGCTCTTAGTGATCGACACCCTACTTACCATAAAACTCCTCTAATCGGGTATGCTACCCGTTAAAGTGTTGTTTTAGGTAAAGTCGGCAAAATATAGATTTAAAACTTGAACTATCTAAAATCAACCCTACTCGACAACACATCAGTTGACAATACCGCACACATCCTGGTGGGCCATGTAGAGCTTTGACCGCAAGGAAGATGGTTGGACCCTTACCTTCTCATTGCTTGGCATAGAGGTACACATCACATCATATAGATCTATTTACTTCAGGTTCATCATCCGACCATTCATTAGTAGACCATTCTCTAGCAGATCATACTTTAGGTCATTATATATCAGATTAGTCTTTATCTAGGCATTCTTCACCATCACTACCCATGGGCATGAGGCCTAGGTTATGGCTATGGTCACATGTGTTGAGCACATGTTTCTCATCTACTACAAAGAGTTCTCCTTCTGACTCACCGGCTACTACTTCGGATAGACATTCACATTTACTACCTCATTCTGCGGGACCATCTCGCAAGAGGTGCATGTCTCCTACTACTACTATGCCTTCATCTATCCCTGCTTCAAGAGCCTTGTCTCCTACTCATGCTGATCTCTATCCACCTCACAAGAGGTTTAGGGATTCTTATTCATCAAAGGATAGTATTAAGGAGGATATCGATGCAGATGTGTTAGCAAATATCAAAGCAGATGATGTGGCCGCAAAGGTTGCAACAGATATATGGATGTTGAGGCTGGGGTTGATGCTGGTATAGGTATAGAGGTCGGTGTTGATGGAGAGGATGAGGATGAGCACGAGCCGAGTCCAATGATAGAGGTACTGTGGAGGTTGGAGTAGATGTGGTTGCCAGAATTGATATCCCAGTTGGTATGCTTATGCCCGATGTTGTTGATCATTTGAAGCAGCTTGACGAGGGTGTGTAGGGCATGTATGAGCACATTATGGAGATACCTCTTTAAAGGTTAGAGGAGAATGAGTCAGGACAGAGAGAGTTGGAGGCGAGGAGCTTGATTGTTGGTAGGGAGAGAGCTGGTTTGCTTGATTATGTTGCGGCCTTGGAGATGAGCAACAAGAGGCTTCAAGACACCCTGAGGATGGAGAGTATGAGAGCCGACAGGTTTTGGTGATGCATGGGCTATATGGAGGATGAGCTCAGATAGATCCGTAGGCTTCGTTACTATGATAGGTTAAGGTTTAGGAGAATGGAGGCATTTGCTGCGAGACGTTTGGGTTTTCGTCCCTAGAGTAGTACTATCATAAGTTGTGTATGGACGTTAGACTAGTGGTAGAGCTAGTTATTAGTGGTAGTATTAATGTAAATCAAGTACCCCGTTATGGGTTGATTGTAACTGACTATGATGCTTTTATATGATATGAAAAGCTTATTATGATTCTCTCGTGCGTTTGTCTTTTATTGCTATTTATTCATTCTGAAAAAAACATGTTTTATTGTATTTTTAGCTTTACCTTATAAATCCTATTTACCATTTATAGTAACTATATCTCGTATCGAACATTACGTGTGATATGTCTTGTGTTTAGATCATAAATATCCCTCGCTCTGGTATGACCCCGGAAGCTATTGAAGAACCTATTTCTCAACGAGTGGCAGAGTCGTTGGCTGCTTATGAGGCAAATCATGATGTTGGACTTGTTGTTGAAAGTCAAAGCCAGAATGGAGATGATGGTGACAACGGAAATGGTGGGGGAAATGGAGACAGAAATGGTGGTGGAAATGGAAACAGAAATGGAAGAGGCAATGGGAATGGAAATCCCAATAGGAATGGTAGAGGTGCTATGCATGTTGCCCGTGAGTGTACTTATCATGATTTTGTGAAATGTCAAACACTTAACTTCAAAGGAACTGAAGGAGTTGTCGGGTTGACAAAATAGTTTGAGAAGATAGAGATGGTATTTTACATCAGCAATTGTCCAGAGAAGTACCAAGTTAAGTATGCTACTTGCACTATGTTAAACAATGCATTAACTTGGTAAAATGCACACAAGAGAACCATTGGAGCTGATGCTGCATTTTCCATGTCATGGAGAGAAATTATGAAGCTAATGACTGAGGTGTATTGCCCAAGAAATGAAATTCAGAAAAATGGAGACCGAGCTGTGGAATCTAAATGTGAAGGGTAATGACTTATCTGCTTATACCCAGAGATTTTAAGAGTTGACCATGTTGTGCACCAAGATGGCTCCTGAGGATGAGGACTGAGTCGAGAGGTTTATTGGAGGTCTCCCGGATAATATCTAGGGAAATGTGATTGCTGCAGAACCCACAAGACTAAAGGATGCTATCCGGATTGCCAACAATTTGATGGATCGGAAATTGAAGGGCTATGCTGCTAGAAGTGTGGAGAACAAAAAAAGGCTTGATAACAACTAGAAGGACAACCATGTACAACTACCCCTTCACTACAATAAAAAGGGGTATTTGGGAGGGGGGAAAACTATGCCAAATACTCAAAAAAACCATGCCAAATGCTATTTGACATGGCTTTGGCACACTTTTGGCTTCGTCCTAAATATGAGGGTGCCAAATACATTTTGGTCGGGTTGAAACAGTGCTAAATAGTATTTGGCACAGTTTTTTGGGACGATTTAACTTTGGGTGCCATGAGTAGGGTATTTGGCATGGCTGGTGATTTTCCGTTCCAAAATAGGCATTTGTCACACTTTTATACCCCGTGCCAAATGTGTATTTGTAACACCCCCAAAATGGGTCGCAGCGAAATAAGGATCCGGGGCGTGTTACTTCAAGATCAACAGCACAAGATATATATAAGAACGACACAAAAATTCGTTTAAATTGATACATTAGATTTAATTATAAGACATAATACAAAAGCATATAGCTTTACTTGTTCCTTGTTTAATATTACAAAAGACAACAATACATTTCCCAAAATACGATGCACATAAATCTTTAAGTGTGTAATCCAAAATGTAATCCAATGTATCCTTGGCACCTCGTGCCTATTGACCTCCTGAAAACATTGCTTAAAACGTCAACAAAAATGTTGGTGAATTCATAGGTTTATGTATTTAAATTATGCAGGACCGCAAGACTTTCCCGTGATGTTACAACATATGCCAACAATCACAAAACCAGATTACTGTTGCACTAAGCTCATGACACTGAAGCTCAACCTATATTTGCTATTTTAGCAGTTATTTTGCCCGTACAGATGTTGTAACCCGCAACATCCAAGTCCGACATGGTCAACGTTCGTTCCCGGTGATAGCTAATCACCCAAACGGGGAGGTTAATCCCAATAGATCTATTTATAACATTCGCGCTCACATAATGCAATTAACAACTACATCTATGCAATTGACAGTTCATGATAATGGGCTCAGGAGGGTTATCGCTACTTAGGCAAACACATAATCAATATATTTAAAACACTTGCGTCCAATTTATAAAACAAAGCATGTTTTCACCCCAAATAATAGTAAATCAGTAAAACTGTAAAAAGTGGGGCTATGAACTCACCTTGAGTACTGATAGTCCAAATAACACAGATAAAACGTCACGCAAAACGTTTAGATGCAACCTATTTAAATTAAGGTCGTATAAGTACCGAGTACTTTAATTAATAACATTGAATATAATCTTATAGTTGTTACATCGTACTATCGTTCGGGCTATCATAATTAAAGAGGTCATGACATGACGTACGAGGAGTTAGGACACTTTAAATCGTAAATCCAACAACTCGTCGATACGCCATCCGAAGAGGCCTCATTATGAAACTCCCTAGTATTATAGCACTTTGATAACCACTCAATATTCTATATAGCATAATCACCGACTAATCGTTTTAGTAAAATAATATTTATAAAGTGAAAACGTTTATAAATATACTTTTGACGGGTGTTCAATATATTACATTTTCAAGGTTTTAAGATTCTGCGATGAACTAGTATATTTTACTGTTAACAAAGCTAGTTTTCGTTTATTAGTTTTATTAAGCGTAAACGTGTTAATGTATAAAGTATTCTTTTAATCCGATTTTAGTGATTCTCTTAGAGTACGTCTTTGTTATTAAGAGTCGTATTATATTTTATAAAGTTAATCCCACTGTTGAATTAGTGCTTTTACTGTTCGTAGTTTATAAATAAGATTACTTTGTATAAAATTTATATCTATCGCTTACTCGTCATTGTTTATTGTTTATAGTTCCGTTTTGAGCGATTCTTTCGAGGTTTCGATCTTCGTAATTAAATATATCATATTTTAGATGTTTTAAAAATATTAGTTTCTGTAAATGAATAGTTACTTTTATATAAACATAGTTTTTTTAAAAGTATTTATAGTCGTAAACTCGTAATTAACGTTCTTTATTCGTTATAAATCGGCTTTTTCGAGTTCTTATTTATTTTTGGAATTCGTCACGAGATTGTATATATTTTTTATTATGTCAAACCACACTATATGAATTTTGGATTCATAAATAGCCCTCTAAGTATTTCATGTGTATATCTTTATATAAAAACCTTGGTTTATGTATTATTTAATTTAGTAGTTTACTTTAAAAACCCTAATAGCTATTTTGAATATGGATTACTTTATAATAATGTCCAAGTTTCATTCCATAGTCCTTATAAAGTCACTTGTACACAAGTTTACAATTTAGTTTCATTACTTATCAATGTGAATAATAAGTAACCTTATAAAACCCTAATTTAACTAAACATGTTTATAATTAAACCATATTTAACATATTTTTACTTTCATTTTTACTTTGACTATATATAACCATATGAATATGAAATATGTGCATAAATTCAATAAACATAAGTGAAAACTCATTTTACACATTAAAAAGTCCTTAGTTGGTGATTTAGCCTTAATTAACACTTATAACAAATTAAAATCAATAATAAATAAAATAGTATTAATGGAATTAGCAGACCTTAGCAAGGATGTTTGAGATAGAAATAAATGCTAAATGTTGCGATTAGGACTCTAACCCAAGCTTGCAAGATTATTATCCATAGTTAGTTTGAAAACTAATATTTCTAAATCTTCTTAAAACCTTCATAAGCTTAACCAGCTTTCAATTTCTTCTTAGAATTACCTTAAGTTATGATATGTAAAACACCACTAATATGGTGAAAGAAAAATCGAAGTATGGATTTGTTTGTGTGCCCTTTTGAGCCATGAGATATAAGTGAGACAGCAGTTGAGTTTTTGTGATTTTTGTTTAGTGTTTATGAAAGAAGGAGGTGCATGCATGTATTTTAGAGTGAAAAATTATATATTAACTTAACCATGGTACTTTCTAACCCTTGCAACATGGTTAATTTGTCTTGTGGGTTCTGGTGTAGTGTTTGGGGTTGCCTATGTTCTGTTCTATCCTGGATATTTTGAGCAAGTTGATAATCTTCTGGTCACCTATCTGAAAATTCTGCCAAATAGATCATGTGATGGTATTTGTTTATTTTGGGTTTTAGGTTTTATCGAGGGTATTATGTTTAAGAGTAGTTAGTTTTGGTGACTTCCGAGAATGCCGAAAAGCGTTTTATTCGCGAAAACGTAATCATTTTACGTAGCCAATAAAATTTAAGATTGATACAAATGTTATTAATTTTCTTTTATTAATCATATAACACTTGCTTGATGTAAAAATTTTAATCGTTTAATGCCCGTTTACATTGATGATCATTTTTAGTTTACGCTGATTTATTTTAAACGTTTACTCGGTTTAAGAGTAAACGCAACTTAAATCCCTATATAATAATTTGTGAATTTTCATTATTCATTTAATGACCACTATAAACTCGAGGTGTTATACTAAGTTCGCAGACCACTTTTGACATTCATTCACAGTTTCACAAAACATCATTCACAGATAAATTCTCAACAGTTTTGACAATATCATGGATCAATGGGATTGGTGCCAAGAGTCGTTCATTTTCACTCAAAACTTGATTTATTTTAACTTCGAAAGTTCTAGACTCTAAGCGATGTTGTTCGACAGCCTATTCCATTTGATAAAAGACTTTTTGGACATCGGCAAGTTCTTTAACCAAGTATTGATTAAAGTTATTGAAGATATCTTTTTATTTCTTTTATAAACGGAATGATTTATCTCAAAAACATGGCTTTGTCTGTTCAACCCCCACGTGCCCTCAGTTGATAGCTGTGAGCAGTGGTTCTTTCTTTGAACACCGATCAAAGCAGTAAGATTGTTTTATTGTTTAAGCTGCTTTAAGATAGTATCCACAATATTACTTTTGGAAGTTCTTTTGGAACCTCTTTTTTTTTTTTTTTTCTTAACTTTGATGGTTGTGGAAGAATGAGATGGGTCTAAAGCTGGGGACCGAAGTCGCTTTCCAAATTAGGATTTCACTATATAACATCAGATTGTCAACACAAGTGTTTTTTGTAATCGTTATTAAGAATAACATAATTAATCGGTTTAGTGTTCACGTTTTGTTTTACAACCAATGGATCTTGTTCTTTCAAAAGCATTTTTGAATGACTCTCTTCACAACGCATGAATGTCTCATCTGAATCAGGAATCACAATAGTATCCATTTTAAGAATGACATTCCCGTCATACAGTTTTGGCTTTGACTCTCGTACTTTCTTTAGATTGAACGGTTTTTCAAAACTGATAGCTTGTTTCGTGTGAAGGATCATAACAATTTGGATTTAGTCATTTTTTTCTTCATATGAAAGTTGCGCAGATTGACCTCTTTTGAAAAATGATATTTTTCAAGTTGTTAGATTTTCTTTTTCTAAAGCAATTTCTCTATCATTATTTCTGTTTTCTTCTATTTTTAATCCTTTTTGAGATCATAAACTGTTTCATTAAAAGAATCCTTTTCTTGACACTTGTTCAGAAGAGTTTGCTTATGACCATACATCTCGGCATATGTTCATTTGATCTTGAAAAACTTTTTTCAACATTTTGCATTTCTTTCTAAATCTTTAACCTCTTCTTTTATTTCTGTCAAGCTCGATAGTCTCAAAAAGCTTTATGGCACTTTTATATTCCATTTTAACATTGGTGCTGTGCATAACTTGGAGTATTTAATTGTTCAAACATAGATATATCAGGACATATTGTTGAGAGAAGTGTTAGAAGTCTAGGAACAGTTTCCTGTTGTGTTTCATTCATATACTGAGTTCAGGAATGTTAATTGCTACTACTGGTTATTTCAGTTTTGTCTGACTCACATCAATTTAGACTGTTCATAAGACGTCATTATTGCATCACGTTGATTGAATTAATTAATAGGTATTGATTATTTTATAGATTGTGTACATCCCCTGAGTGCATCTGTGCATTCATGAAAGATTCACCATGAGAGCAATCTTGGCTGTGTTGGAGTTTCTCACAATCAGAGTATAGCATCCAGATCATCGGCTTGATAAGCAGCATTGTGGGTAATGACAGTCTAAGAGGTTTGAGTGTCAGGAAGTCCTGGATCTGCCAAAAATGCTATTTCTTCCTCTGTTAAAACTTGACCACTTGCTTGAGCTTGAACCAGCAACACTTTATCATTGAACCACGTTTCATCCCTTTTTCTCTTGGGCTTAGTACACTGCTTGGCAATATGACCCTCCCCTTTGCAATTGTAACAGATGACAGTCCGTTGTTTCCCTGTGTTGCTTCCACTTGCTCCAGGTGTGTATTTTCTCGTTGTTCCAGCAGCATAAGTAGTTTGTCTCCCCTGAACAGGTTGCACAGTTACTTTTCCATCATAGATGGTAGCTTGTTGACGAGGGTTTGATGAAGTCCTTAGCTGATTGTTAGTAGTAGGATACTGAGATGTAACAACAGCAGTTAAGAATGACATCATGTGATTGATCGCATCAATTGGATCATCCCCTTTCTGGAACACTGGAACAATTAGACCGGAGTCTGGTTGGGAAAATTCAGATTGTTGATGTTGGTAAGTTGTGGGAGCATATTCCAATTGTAGAATGGATGATTGTGGAGAATAAACGTTGTGGTGAACTGAGGATTGGTACTTATTTGATGGATAAGTGATTGAAAGAGGTGTTGATTGACTGGTTGTGAATTGTTGAGTCTGATAAGGTGTTACAAACTGTGAAGACGGATATGGTGAAACATGATGTTGAAGTTGAGAGTTCGGGAGAGTGTGTAGATGAGATTGATAAGTTGACGGAGGTAATTGGTGAGATGCAACTAAAGCAAGAGGATCGGAGTTACGTTCATGCATCAAACGAACTTCATTTGCATGTCTTTCGTGTTGTTGCAGGTAAGCATGAAGCTGATCAACATTGGTAGTATGCAAGTCTTTGACCAATTTAACATCAGTAACAAATTTGCTCCATTCATCAGGAAGAGTGTTTAAAAACTTGGTGTTAACTTGAAATTGCTCCAATGGCATCTTGTAGATGTTCATATCATTGAGTAACAGAGTGAACCTCAAGTAGTACTCATGTAACGACTCTCCTTTCTTGTAAGTGAACTTATCGAATTCATCATACAGCTTACATTCTCGTTCTTGTTTTGTTAACGACGTTCCTTGCATTAGCAGTTTAATCTTCTCCCAAAGATCTTTTGCAACACGATGTTGACTCACAAGAGCATAGATTTCAGTTGGAAGGCCTTGGAGAATGATGTTTATTGCTTTGATGTCACAATCAGCTTGAATGGCTTCAGCGGGAGTCAGTTCAATATATTCCTTAAGCCTTGTTACTCCATCCTCAGTGATTGAAGGCCAAACGAGTGGTCCTTTTTCAACAGAGGCAAGAATCATTCTTCCATGAGGTCTATTCAACATATACAGTTCCATTCGGCTCTTCCAAGAATCATACAAGTGTTTTTCAAGCATTGGTGGTTTGTTGTCTCCTCCTGAAAGAAGTGACTTATCGGTAAGAGTCGTCATTGTGGTATCAAAAAGATTACAAATTAATCGATCGGTGGTAGAAATTGGTTATGTGATTGTTGAGTCTTGAAATAAAACTACACCGGATTTTACAATTCTCGACAAAACCAGAAAAAACAAATTAATGTTTCACGAGATTTTACAAGTCACAGAAAGAACCGTATAATTTTAGAAATTTGAAAATTTGGTGTCCTTCTAGTTCGGTCCTTCTAGTTCGGTTCTTCTAGTTCGGTTATCAAAGAAAACCTTGATTGGTTGATCTTGTTCGATTCCAACTAATGGTTACTAGTTCGGTTAGTCTTGTTCGGTTCCAACTAGTTCGGTTGCAATTGAAATATCTTGTTCGGTTCCAACTAGAAGACTACTCGTTCGGTTCAAACTAGGAGGCAACTCGTTCGATTCAAACTGATAACAACTTGTTCGGTTCAAACAGGGAATTTTCTTGTTCGGTTCAAACTAGAGTAATCTAGTTCGGGTCTCTCGATCGGTTATCTAGTTCGGTGACCTAGTTCGGTTGTCTAGTTCGACTTACACAACTCCGAAATCCAAATTTTCAAAACTCAAAAAGACACATTTTTAAATGGTTTTTTTCCAAAAATTCTTGTACAACTAGTGTTACTAACCCTATAGGAACAATAAAAATGAAAACTTTAAGGTTTTTAAGCCAAAAAAGTTTGAATCACTATTTTGCTCTTTGTAAAGGTTTTTAAACACAAATCAAACACAAAAACTAAACACACCACTCCATGGCTCTTGATACCAATTGTAGAAACATGTAATCTATGATTAAACCAAGAACAAGAGTGAGATGTGGGTTGTGATGTTAGAGAGAGAATGGATGGAAAATGGATGAAGTTTATTAAGATGGAATGTGAAACTATGGAACAACCAACCCCTCTCCAAGGCTAGGAGAGGGATTATATATTATATAGATGGGCCGGCCCATGGGCTATGATGGGCTTCCCATAGGCCTTGGGCCGGACTAGATTACTAATCTAATCATTACATAAAATACGGGCTAAGACTATTACAACTTGGAAGTGACCGACACTTTTAGTGTTTCCAACATAGTCTCGGCTTATATTATTTGGTTTCGACTTATTTTGATATCGGGTTTATATTTTAGGCTTATATGAAGGTTTTGGCTTATATTTGACTTCAGGTTTGTAATGTGATTTCGGACTTATATTGAGGCTTCGGCCCAATAACGTATAAATAATTTTAATTTTCCAACTATCGCGCTAATTATAAAATTCTTAATGGGCCATAAGGCCCAATGACAAATGAATCAACTAATGGACTTTAATTGGATTGAGGATGGTTATGTAAGACTTAACAAATGACATCGGACTAACAATTGGGCTTTTGGGCCCCATGGGTGAAACTTAATAATTTAAACTTCTAGGAGGGATAATGGGTTTACGGATACATACGGGAGTGAAAAATGGTTAAGAGGGTCAAATATAGTCATGTTCGGGTAAACGACTCATGCTTATGGATTTTTGGCATTTTGTCGGAACTTTGGAAAAATTGTGGAAAGTGTTGAAACTAAGGTTTGAGAACCTTAGGAACCTCATACAAACGAACTGGTCATGTCGGATTTTATAAAAATGAGTCACGCTTAGAAAATATTGTAGAAAGACTTATTTTTGTGTCGGTCCGACTAAAGGACAAAAGATGACTTTCAATAAACATTAAGTGTCAATATTAAACGATCAAGGGTGGTTACACTAAGATGGCAAGATTTTATACTTACCCCTTTTAGCCCGATAAGAAGACGAAAATAATAAAATATTATTATTTTATTTCAAGTATCATATATACATCTAAATATATATACTTTATCGTTACGGAGATGCTTATCTTTTTATTTCCGATCTTTGAATTCCTACCCTTTTCTCGTCGGATTTCCTCGAATTGTTTGGACAGTTGTCCCATTTTAGTTTGTTAAGTGTATTCATGAGTGTCATGTGTTGATGTCGCACTTAGCCCAAGTGCATCGATTTGTTTTACATAGTTACCACACAACCATGACACCAAAACATTTTGTATTGAGAATAAGGGTTTGTAATGAGAATAAGGGCTTTATAATGAGAATAAGGGTTTTATAATGAGAATAACGGTTTGTAATGAGAATATGGGTTTTGTAATGAGAATAAAGGTTTTGTATGAGAATAAGGGTTTTTTGTGAGTAAGGAGAAATGCTTGTACAATAAGACAATTTTGTACAAAATGTTAATAAGGTGAAATTAATGTTAGGTTGTGGTCGGGTACCATTGTGCGTTGTGTAGAGATTATTTGTACGGTTATTATCATCTGTTGAGGTGAGTTCTCATAGCCATACTTTTTATGTCTTTTCCGTTGGGGGAAAATGATACTCAAAACTGTTTTGAATGTGTTTTCTTAGTGTGCGAAACGTGGTTTTGTTTTTTTGGGACAATGTTATGTGCTTATGACTTCTATGTGAATATTATGTGGTTTGATTGTACTTGCGTGCATCAAGATGCATGGCAATGTATGTGATTAGCATGGATTTGCTATGTTTGTAACGGTCTTGCCCTAAGTAAATGCTCCAACTGATAGGCTTTAGGTGCTGGTGACCTCGGAGTTGCGACTCCAAGAGCATGGTTATATGTTGTTGTGATGACTAGCACTGGGATGCTATGTCATGGCTTGTATGAATTAGACGGGGATGTGCTACAGTCATTTGAATTGGAATGTGTTGCATTATCACTATCATATTGCCAATTGCGACTGTTTAACTATTTTGGCCACAACGATGGGTTTACTTTAAAAAACCTACAAAGCTCACCGGCCACCATTTTGTTGACGCCGTTGAGTGATTTATTTTCAGGTGTGTTTTAGCAAAGGTAGATAGATGAGATTGGAGACCAAGAATGTGCACCTTGGGGATCTTAGGATTTTGACATGGAAATTTACTTATCAAGATTGAACTTGAAATTTATTATAAACCAAAAAATTTTAAACTTTGTATGGTATGATCTTGTAACTTGTGCAAATTATGTCGCATTCCCATGTTTCCGCCGTTGTCAGGGTGTGACATGGTATGACTTTTAATCCATATCTATATTTAACATTGTATCTGAAATAAAATGATGAATTTACTTGAACCATTAAAGTCTGAGATGTTTATTAAAACCATACTCATGTATTTTTAGGAGCATTGATGATGTTGCTAGACTATTCGTCAATGTTTGTATGTTATATTCTATGACACCGACATTCGCAATTGGGAGCTGTTGGGATGTGCTCATGTCATACGGATATTTATATGGCTAGAAATACGTGAGAATACACTTACATGGCATTCTATTAGTATATATAATAATATAAGTGTATATTTATTATATATATTAATATACTAACGGTAGAATACTAAACGGTTGTTAATTAGTTCGTTTACGAAAAATTAACTAGAAGGATTTTAATTAATGTGTAATTAAATGTAATCATACATAATAATTAATTAAAGTTAAAAAGTCAAACCCAAGGGTATGTTTGGGTTGTGTTCGACCAGCCATAGGCACAAGGGAGAAAAGAAGTGAGTTTTTGTTAGCTTTGACCCTAAGTTATCTATATTAGGTATGCCCTAATTCTAGTAGTATAAATAGAGGGGTCATAAGCTCATTCACTTCATCCCTCTCGTCTCTTCCTCTCTTGTTGGTCGAACAAAACAAACACCCCACAAAGGGAGTTTGAATTTTGACTTTGGTTCTTGTATTCTGTATTCATTGAAGAACTAGCATTCGGGTGATATTGTATTATGTGTAGTGTGGATACACGTAGAGGTTACTTCCTTTAGTAACTCGAAGGGTTTTGTTTTCGTACGGGTTTAATACATGTGCGTGTTTTAAAGAAGCTCCTGTTCTTCCATAACTTGATTGCTATAAGTTACGATATTCGTTTACATTTTATGTTAATTAGATTAGCTATATGTGTTTATATTTCTGTTGTGTAGCTCGTTTATTATTATGTGTAATAATAGGTTACTAGATAACTAATTCCAACACTCTTAATATGATAATAACTTATTGGGTCTAGCTCAAAAATATTAAGCCCACATAAGGCTGACCCTGGCTATGGGCAGACCGAGCGACCACCCAGGGCATCAATATAATACGGGGAATCAAGTTTTTGGTCTTGTTAATCGGTTTCAAGTGAAAAAAAAGAGTTCTTGAAGGTACTACTTACTTGACTTCTTCGTGCCTCTATTTACGTTAGGGAAATACTAATAAATGATTAAAAAAAGTTCACCCACTGTGTTGCCGGACATGGACATCAGGCTTTGTGAGGAAGAAGGAGTGGATTTCTTGTAAACTTTGTACGTGGGAACGTGTGTTCATTAATTGTCAATTTCCAAATAACACCTTTGACTTTTAAGTAAATTTTGATTTATATCCTTCTAGTTTATATTCTTTTCATTTTTCATTTCGCTTGTATTTGATAAATTTCTATAATCTATTAAACTTTCTTTCAAACTATCTTTACTTCGTAAAAGTTGCATCATTTTATCAACTCGCCCAGGCAGCCGAAAACTCAGGATTAACCCAAAGCCCACATTACAAAGGAAGGATAGCATAAATTAATCACATTTTAAAAAACATGAAGCTGATCTGGAAGACCAATTGACATCTTTTACCCGCTTCAAATGTTGAAGGAAAATGTATAAATTTTTATCCTTAAAAAATGCAACGGAAAGATTTAATTTGAAACATAATCCTATACGCGTTAATATTTTTTTCCACTATTTTATCAAGCTCTAAAAAGAAGCTACAAAATGGTGTGGTTGGGTTGCGTTTCATGCATCTATAGAGAACACAGAGTATTCAAATGATGTTGATTTTGATATTGAATTTAAAAGGCAAATAACACAAAAAGGTACTCAATTTAAGGGTTATTTTCAATTAATGTATTGCATTTTTTGCATAAAAAGGCGTCCAATTTATTTTTTTAGCCAATTTGGATATTTTTGTTAAATATTTAACGATCATCCATTAAGTTTTACATTTCAAGTCCACCGGCCGCTACCACCACCACCAATCATCATTACCACAACCACGCCTTCTCACCACAATCACTACCAATGTGACAACTGTGCTTTGAGCATGTTAGTCAACCGTTAGTATTGACTTGAGTTTCATTATGTGTTATAGTAATTATGGGTTTATATGATTTTATGTGAGTTGGTTATCAATCTGTGAGCGTGATCGTCTCATTTTGATTTAATTTATGGTTAATGTGGGTATTTCATTTTGTTCACATTTGGTAACAATGAAAATGATGGTAAAATTTTACGTGTATACATATTCATAGGTATATGTATACGTATTTAGATAATGGGAATTCGCGAGAATAGAAATTTTAGTTTAGAAATTTAGTTAGTAGATTTTAGTATTATTATGTTAGAGAAATAAAGTATGAAATGAATTTTTTTTAGGTATTTAAAACTAGTTTTTTAGAGGGATATCTAAATAAATAAAGGTTTTTATAAATATATCAAAAAAATAAAGGTTTTTGTGTAAATAATAATAATAATAAAAAAGAAAAGGGTGTTGGCCGATCGGTTTACGGAGAAAAATGAGGAAACACAAGCCTAATTTTAGTCTAACTACAATTCTAATTAGGTAATTATCCAAACTCTTTTGTAAAATCTATAAATACCAAACCTTTTCCCCTCTTTTGTTCCTTGACCGGCCGATTAAAGCAAGAAGAAAAAAAAAGTTTTTTTATTAAGATCCAAGTGGTTTGTGAATTAATCGAAGGCTTTAGATATGTTTTCTTAATCTTCTTTAATTCAATCTTCTTTTAAAAGAATATTGTAACAATTTAATGATGGAATTAGGGTTCTTATAAAATATGTAATTAAGGGATATTAGACTAATTAGGATTGATTGGGGATAGATTAGATGCATTTTGATGTATTTGGTTAGAGTTAGAACACGATAGAATTGAAGTTAGGGTTGACCAGAATCTTGAGTCATCTTGTTCGAATGTTATCTCATGATTGGTAACGAGATTTTTGATGAATCTTATGTCTATTGATAAGCTCAGAGAGTCTAGTTTCTGAATAATCCGGCCCCAAAAGGTTTTGAGGTCGGGAAGTTAGTCAAATAATTTTCGCAAGAAAAGTTGTCAAAAAAGTAAATTCAGGTAAGATTTGGGTCTGATATCGGAGAGTAAAACCCCCACTTAAAGTTCAAATTTGGGTTAGCCAAAAATTATGAGTCATATTCTAGGTGTCTATTAACTCCAGTTCGAAGGGCTAGAGATAAAACATTTTCTAAGTATTTTTAAGGACGTCAAACTTTTTGGTGTGCGTTCAGATCTGAATCTGAGTATTTTGTAAAGATGAATTTTTATAAAATAGTTCCACTTAGTATTATTTTTTCTAAAAAATCACAGTAGCTCACAACTCATTGGGGAGCTAAGGAATGTAAGGAGAACCATCAATTAGGTATTTTGATATTTTATTTGTGGTCATAAAATGACTACAAAATTCAGCCAGAAACTATAAAAGTGGAAGTTAATGAGTAAGGTCATATATGATGTGAAAATGAATTGGGAGATGTATATAAAGGATTATAAACTTAGTGTAAAGTTTAGAAGTCCATCATGTGATTGTTACATTGACTTAGGCATTTAGCCTAACCGAGTGTAACTTGTGTTTTGTTATGATTAGATTATGTGCAAGTTCTTTTCAAGTAAACTGAGCATCAGGTGAGTTTCATAGTCTCATTTTACTATGTTTTCTTGGGATAGAAATGATGCAAAATATGTTTTGAAATATTTTAATTGTTGTGATTATGTGGTTTAATTTACGCATGGACTTTTATGAAGCTATTATATGTTATGTGTTGCATGTTGTATGATGTTGTGTTGGTTTTCGCCTACTTTGTGGGTATGAGGTTTCGCCTACTTTGTGTGGGTATGAACCTGTGTGGATATGGAACCAAGAGTCTGGGATTGGGGATATCATTCCTCTCCATGACTATTTTTGTGGTTTAGATCGGGGGATACGTTCTGTCCCATTAGTGATTGTTAGTTGAATGCATGTTAGCATGTATAATAGCCAGTTTATTTGTCCTGCCATGTTTTGGTTTTTTATAATCACAGTAATTGATTTAAATCTTGTATTGGTGTCGTAAAACCTATGACTCTCACCAACCGTTGTGTTGACATTTTAAGCATCATTTTTAGGTGATCGTTATGAAGGTGTTGAAGTTAATAAAGTGGCTAGAGAGACCTTTAGGATGGCATTGGAAGTTCTTATTTGATTTCGTCTCGTATTTGTTTGCATGAATTCTTGAATGTTGTTGAGTTTAATAGGTTCGTGAGACATTGTCTTTGTATTGATGAGACCCCTTTTTTATTAACACAAGATACCGTTCTTTTGTTTTCGGTATTTTCATGACATATCGTGTCTTTTATTTTTAGTTATGCATGTAGTGATTCTCTATTGTTGACACCATTGTGTTGTGATGATATCCATGATGTTACACCTCGTGTTTCCGCCTTGGTGGGGTGTGACAACCAAGCACCACCTCCTCACCACCATCACTACCAAGCACCACCTCCTCCACTAACCGCACCCATCGCCGTCGTAAATCACCTATCTCTAACGGATATGCATTGAATGTTGAGCAGAAAGTCGAACATAACTAAAAATGGTGTCCCCATTTGTTGTACACCTCACCACACTTTAACATATGCAAAACCTTCAACTAGCACCTCTTACTCAAAGTTATAATGCATCTCACAATATATCTAGTAAAATATGTTATACCTTCTATGATGTAGAATAACTATAAATTTAATCGCCTTTTGTGCTCTTTTCTTTAAAAAGTGAATAATTTTTTTTTATCATAAATGCCTACAATCCTCACCAAGCTCTTCTTCGATTCTGAGTAACTGAAAAAATAAAATCACCACCATCATAAATCACCAGTTTGTGGCGATGGTGGTGGGTAGGGCTGAGGTAGAGGCGGTGCTTTGTAATGATGTGGTGGGGAGGTTTGGTGGTGGCGACGATGATTGATGGTGGTGGTGGTGGTAGCGGCAGTGGACTTGAAATGTAAAACTTAATGGATGACCGTTAAATGTCTAACGAAAGTACCCAAATTGGCAAAAAAATATAAGTTGAATACATTTTTATACAAGAAAAAAAGTGTGATACCATGATTGGAAATTACTCTTAAGTTGAGTATCTTTTTGTGTTATTTTCCCCGAATATAAATGTTTGTTAATCACAAAGGCGTCTAAGTGGTCTATTAATTTAGCTTCTTTGGATTTGATTTTAGGAGAAATTTGGTAACTTTGGAGGGTACGTTTCTTTAAAGTTTTTTAGGTTTGTCATGGTGTTGATTTCGAGTATGGAGCTTTTCAAGCTATTTCTTTAAAGTCTTTTTGCTTTAGTGTTTCTAATTGTGGTTTATATTTGGTAAACGTGTTTTGTAGTTCCTTGCTAGATTTAGAAGGTAGTGGAAAACGTAACATCAAATGCTAGATGGCTTACCTACTGTAATGTACTCATACAGTAAAGCGTTTTTTACTACAGAGCCCTATTTCAATGGGTGTTCTCCTGCAGAGGACCATCTTTTTGCACATTTCCCAATTGCCACTACAAGAAAAAGTACCTTTAGTGACCAATTGTTGTGTGACCACTTAATATTTGGTCTCTATTATCATCGTTTAGTCACCAATATAATTGTCGTCACTGTAATTTGGTCATTTTAGTAGAATTAGTGACGATTTCAAAACTGTGGTCACTAAGTTGTGACAAATGACAACTATTAGTGATATCAAAAATGATGGTCATTTAGTTTAAAGAGTAGAGACCAAAAAATAGTGGTCACTAGTTTAAAATATGCCATTGATAAGGATTTGAGAGAAGTATTCTAAGTTTAAAGACCAACAATGGTGGTCACCGCGGTTTATAAATTAAACTACCAAAAAATGTTTGTTGTAGTTTTTATGTTGCCAAATCGTCTAAATAAGGTTGTTCGTGTACTCTTGTACATGTGGTGTTTTCTATGTTGTAATGCTTTGAATGGAAAACGTTAGTTTTATTTTTCAAGTATGACATTGCAAATTACAGAAATAAAATCATACAAAAAATTGTACATAATATAACAACAAAATAAATTTGCAAATACACTCAAGTGACACACTTTGAAAGATGATATCTTGTTCATATTAATTATATTTCTCCCAAATTTTAGTTCACTGTCTAGCGCTCATCAAGGAGAACACAAATAACCAAAACAACAAAATTTTATAAAATATATACATATGCTAAAACGATCACAAAGTGGGCAACTAGTCAATCTCGTAAAACTCTAATCCATAAAAACCCTAAATCATAAAAACTAAATAAATTGTGCACAATACCCAAAGCCACTAACATTATTTTTTTTTTTAAATTGGAAAATCGTGTAAGGGTTTTTCACGACTTTATTGTCAAAAATAATAAGTGCGGGACTTAATCGGATTTCCTAATATTTTTCTATTTTCTAAATGACGATAATAACACGAACGTGTCTTTGTGTAAATCATGTAAAAAGTTACACGAGATTCAGGGGCAATGGGGAAATGTGCAAAAAGGTGGTCCTCTGCAGGAGAACACTCATTGAAATGGGGCACTGCAGAAAAAACACTAGAATAAATCACATGATCAGGTGGCCCAAAAGTCCATAACAAGACAACTTATTTTTTGGCATAATTGTACTATTATAATTGTTTTTACGATATGGTGCCGTGTAAAAACTAAGGGTACACACAAATTTTGCATTCAATCAACTTCCCAAGTGCTTATTATTAGCAAAACTAAATCGGTACAATTGTCCCTAAACAGATGTAATCAACATACAAACAAAAACTATTATCCCCACACGAATGCAATCGAAGAAATACAAACAACTCACTACACCTCTCAAACTTGTTAGCTAATAAAGATCTAATGTTAATTTGACCGTTGACCGTTAACCATTAACCGTTGACTGTTGACTATCGATGATATATTAGCATTTAGCCCATAAAAGGCCCATGACCCATTTAGCTTTTAGGGTTCCATCATTTGTTTGTCCTAAAAATACTCATTATATTCTCTTTGTTTATAATCAATTCAATAATATTTTGCATTGTATCTTTAGTTTCTATATGGTATCAAGAGCTAGGTCAAAGATGAAGAAAAAAAAGAGGTCGTTTGGTTTGGTTGCACATCGTCATCGCCAGGTATATTGTTTAATTTGTTACTTGTTCGTATTCTTTTCGCCCAATTTCGTCTGTACTGCATTTGATTTATATGTCTGATTTCACCTGGTTTTGCTTCGGTTTGCATCGGATTTTTAAATTGGTATTGGAATTGGTATTGACATTGGCATTGGTATTGGCAATGGTATTGGTATTGGTATTGGCATTGGCATTGGCATTGGCACTGGCATTGGTATTGGCACTGGCATTGGCATTAGTATTGGTATTGGCATTGGTATTGGTATCTGGTTTTGCATCTGGTTACGTCATGGTTCTGCATATGATTTCACCTGGATTTGTTTGGTTTTACTTCTACTCTGGTTTGTTTGCATCTGCCTAGGAATCTCCTGTATGCATTTGTCTGAATGTGCACCTGTTTGGATTGCATCAGAATGAGACTCCGTCTAACACCGAGTCTGCACTCTAGGACGCTCCGAAGCTGCGTGTTTGTTTTTTAGTTTTAGTTTATTTTGTGTTTGACAAACTCCTAATGTTCACCGCTGAGACATTGTGAGTTTGAGGTAGGATGTTAGCTAATAAAGGTCTAATGTTAATTTTTTTAGTTTATTTTGTGTTTGACAAACTCCTAATGTTCACCGCTCAGGCATTGTGAGTTTGAGATGGGATGTTAGCTAATAAAGGTCTAATGTTAATTTGACCGTTGACTGTTGACTATCGATGATATGTTAGTATCTTAGCCCATAAGAGGCCCATGACCCATTTAGTTTTTAGGGTTTCATCATTTGTTTGTCCTATAAATACTCATTGTATTCTCTTTGTTTATAATCAATTCAATAATATTTTGTATTGTGTCTTTAGTTTCTACAAAACTAACTAACTAAAACTAGACTATAATGATCAAGATCATTAAAGAAGATATGAAAACTAGACTGAAAGTTGGGAAGAAGATGGATTTTTATCACACACTCTTTCACTTCAGACCGTGCGTGTAGAAATAAACAAAACAAAACAAGCATCAAAATTATAAAATTAGAAATAATTAGCAATTTCAGTCTATATACTTTATAACATTCACTTTGCTTATATCACTCATACTTTTAACATGTTGTCGTGTGGTTCGGCCTTTTTTTGTACATGGTTTTTTTTGTTGGTTTATCGGTTTATCTTTGTAGTTCCTAACGCCTTAATTGTGTTTTTTGTACCCAAATGTTGCAAACAGCTACCTAATGCACTCGCACTGATTAACAAGGTTGTGATGGCACATGTATAACACTGTATCATGTACAAGATTTTTCTATGCCTTTCAATAATAAAATAAATGTACAAGATTTTTATATGTATGTGCTAGCCCCTAAATAGCTCATGGTAGTTGTTAGCAACCTTTCGGTTTAATTAATATACTGAAAGTATGTCCGTGTAGACCCTCATATGAAAGTAAAGTCTCTTTAATCGGCTAGGCTAGTATTTTAATTGTAATTCAACTCAATACGTACCAAACAAACATATAATTTAAATTTCCAGTTACCGATCTACCCGGTATTATTTAAGAAATAAGATTCTTACACTCGGAACAATCATGGTTCTGTTGGTATTTCAAATACATAAACAACTAAGAAGCTAGGTAGACTTGATTTTTGAAAATAGACCAAAAGATGGATTGATTGCAGTAAAACCTCCATCGATTGCTAAATTATGCCCGCTTATATACTTAGACTCATCACTTGCAAGAAAAAGGGTCGCCTCGGCCACATCTTGCTCTTTAAGTTCGACTCCTTTAAGGTTGGAGTAAACATTAGTATACAAGTCTGGATACTTTTTGACGATAGGCATCGTCGCTGGTGTTAGGAGGAAGTGTGGTGATACACAGTTAACGCGAATTCCAAACTCTCCAAGCTCAGCAGCAACATTTTTAGTAAGTCCTGCGACAGCGTGTTTAGAACTTGTATATGCATGAGAAGTGTTCCCACCTACAGTAGAAGCAATGCTTCCAATTGAAATAATACTACCACCGTTAGCTGGGATCATGACACGAGCTGCATGTTTCGTTCCCAAGAAAACACCAGTAACGTTGATACTTAACACTCGTTCAAAATCAGACACGTTATTTTCAAGGATACTAAACTTTAAGTCACCTGTGTTTCACAGGTTTCTTGTCAAGCCAATTGGTCTTTAACATGTTTGGGTGAACCATGTTTGTATGGTTTGATACTTCAATGAAACAGTAAAATAACAAAGACAGAATTT
>BQNB010086281.1:0-28238 GCA_026074375.1 Tanacetum coccineum | reverse complement strand
TGCCTTGTGTTCGGATTATGATGACGTCACGCCCTCGGACACGTATTCCGTCCAGGCCCCGTCTGGGGGTGTGACAAAAAGTTCCTCATTATCATGGACCATTAATCACTTATGGGTGAACGCGAATATTGTAGATAGATCTATCGGGATTGACGAATCCTGTTTGTGTTAACTGGATAGGTAACCAAACACACTATATTTGAATTTCATATGTATATGGCAATTACCTACACCGAGGGCCATTATCTCTATATATATATATATATCTCTCTATATATATATATATATATATATATATATCACATCAATTTGGGTATATATATACATCAGTCAGTTTGTGTGCCATGAGCTTAGACCAGACAAAACCAGGACTAAATCAGACCAAACAGACCAAACAAGATGATAACGCAGTAATACACTGTTACTATGATAATTGTATTCATTGCAATTATTACAAATAACGGGTATATAATAACATGACCCAAGATCATAACAATACCATTTTCATAATGATTGTTTTTCTACAATTATTACACTATGACTTGTATTCAAACTGTTTATTAAACCTATAATGTCTAAGTTACTTTATGCCAAAAGTCCCTCATTATCATGGACCATTAATCACTTACGGGTGAACGCGAATATTGTGGATAGATCTATCGGGATTGACGAATCCTGTTTGTGTTAGCCGGATAGGTAACCAAACACACTATATTTGAATTTCATAGGTATATGGAAATTACCTACACCGAGGGCCATTATCTCTATATATATACCACATCATTTTGGGTATATATATACACTAGTCAGTTTGTGTGCCATGAGCTTAGACGAGACAATAACGCAATTATACCATAACATTATACATGCAATACCATTTTCCCATGATAATTGTATTCGTTGCAATTATTACAAATAACGGGTGTATAACAACGTAACCTAATACCACACTATAACGCATTACTATGACACTGCTTTTATAACAATTACTTATGATGACTTGTATTCAACTATTACATTTCAAACCTATGAATTTCACTCAACCATTGTGTTGACTTTTTAGCATGTTTATCTCAGGTAATTGAGCAACTTATGGCATGGAGTGGCATGGACATGAAGATGGCTAAAACTTGTTATCATTCACATTGTATGTAACTAGATTTTGGGACCTGCCTTTGTAAAACTCTGATTTTAAATGAATGATAACGTATCTTTTGAACAACGTCTCTTTTGAGTCATTTTCTATGATTATGACTGTTGTACTATGAAGTAATACCCTAGATTAGCTTCCGCTGCTATATGTAAAAATGGGGGTGTTACAGACTGGCTCGAGGTTTAGTTATCTAACCTATGGTTTTGATGACAATTAACACACATAAGGCGATAGACAAAAGATAAAGATGCGGTGAAGCCTAATGTAAAGGAAACATATTAACCATATTTATTCCAATTAAAACGCAGGTTTGTTTATTAGTGCAAGGATTACTTATCTCGAGGCGGCATATCATTCTTAAGACTTAGGCGTTACTTCTTCCTAAGACCTAGATACGAAGAATTCTGTCACAATTAAACGCATTCGCATAAAGCATCCTTTTTATTGATTATAATATATCTTAGTGATTAAAGCAATGTGATCTTGTTAAACCCTAGCTCATAGAGACTTTACTAACTTACTGCTTACGGTAATTTATATAAGTGGTAGTTCACTGTCCAAACTAAGCCAAGGGAATCGGAACGTGATTTGTTAGAATCATTCTAGGTCACCTGCTAGTCTAACTTGTTTACTAAACCAAAGGCACTATCTGATATCTAGTTAAGCTACAGGCGATATCCTTAGACATGGATTTAGCAAGACATTGTTTGTGATCTTAATTCCACCCATATAAATTACTATGCGAAAGCTAGTTAAGCTATAGGCGATAGCCTTAGATACGGATTGAACGCATATTAAAGCACATAAACGAGTATCATGTGATAAACATAATCAATAACCAATGATAAATTAAGCAATCGAGATAAACAAACAAAACATTGAAATCTTCATAAATATGGCTAATACCTAAAGGTATTAGCCAATAACCATTGTGATGAATACAAAGATAATAATTGAATCAAACAAGGTAAACTAACCGATTTAGACGAATGATACCAAAGATCGAACTATTATCAAGAGTATATGAATTACAAGGGTTTCCCTATGGATTGAAGTACGTTGTTGCACCTTCTTGTATTCTTTTGTCTTCTAAAAATCGACCTTGGTGGTTAAAAGCAATCTTCCATGCCTAAAACTGAGTTTAGGGTCTTCTATTTATAGCATCTGGAAAAAGGTCGATACGCCGTATCGGACGATGTGGGATACAGCGTATTGGGGATTTCTTGGAGTAAGGACCACGATCGATATCTTTCAGAATCTTCGCATATAATAAACCTTGGATATGGCGTATTAAGGATCCTGGATACGGCGTATTGGGTCTTCAATCCTTCATGGTTATCTGTGAAGTGTAGGCACGGATACGCCGTATCTTCTTGATGGATACGGTGTATTGAGATAAAACCAGTTGGTTCTTCTTCATTGACCAAAGTATTATATACGGCGTATCGTTGATGTGGATACAACGTATTCTTTAAAGTCAGGCAATGGTCTTTTGATTCGTCAAAGTCTTGGATACGTCGTATGGGTCTAGAATAATATGGCGTATTTGCTGTCAGATCAGTAGACTTTCTCGAACTCTTCATTTAAGCTCCAAAATGCGTGCCTTTTAGCATAACTTCACCAAGTACTCCATTATTACTGTAATTCTCAAATATAAACGATTAAGTAACAATTCTTTCCAGTAATCACACAAAATGGGTTATATACATGGGATAAATGATGCTATAAAAGTGACGTTATTTGATGTCATCAAATATCCCCCTACTTGAATCCTACTTGTCCTCAAGTAGCCTTTAGAAGTTTACAAAAATGTATCCTTAATGATTTTTCCGTTAAAGCATTTATTTGATCTATTACAAGTACACAACTAAACACCTCACGAAATAGGTAGATGAAAACACTCAAATCACTCAACTAATCTATGTGGTAACATGTAACTAATTCGCTCAATTGCTTGGTCCTCGGTCGTGACGAGTATTCTATCATAAGCTGGCAAGGATAACACATTCTCCACCACTGTGCTAAGAGTAACAGTTTATAAAAGGTATAATATGGGTTTTTATGATAAGGGTTTGGGTTGGTCCATTCTAAATCTTTCACAAAAGTTTATCACACAGAACAAGCAAATTGAAGCACATATAATGGCCGTAACGACGGAATAAGACATGTGTGTTCGATAACCATCCTCATTCGTGTTTAACCAAGGGTTAGGATGAGAATGATATTAGGGTTATGAAATATTCTAATTTCACCAATAGTAATAAACCAACAAGGCAGCTGAGACATGCATACATGGCCATAACGACGAAATAGACATGCATGCTCGTACACATCCTCATTCGCGTAAAACCCATGGCAATTGATTAGGAAAGGGAAATAAATTGTTGAAAAATAAAAATTACGAAGCAAATAGATTAAGTCTAAGATACAAGTTGCTAGACATTTTTCACGACCGTTTACCATGATAAAGACACAAAAATTTACAGACGTATTGATTATAGATCAAAAATAACAACCAAAGTTGTCGTTCCCATAATGGTCAACTTCCCAATCATCCCATACTTTACATACTCTACAAGGCAAGTGGCGATATCTACCACTTTATACAAAACTTTACATCGTTGATTTACAAGACGTATCAACGAATAATCGATCCTTCGTGTAATTCCTTCAGTATTTGTGAAACGATTATCTTTAAACTTTCCTTCTCTTTTTTGTTGCGATTTTTCTAATTTTTTCGATTTTTTTTGCTATACTAACTACGAAACTCGGTGTAATTTCACCATCTCCATGATCATAATAATTCCGGATAATTCCTTCGGTAATTCTTCATTCTTCGGACGTACCATTAATTGCGATGGTAGTAAAAATACAAGAGTTTTGACTTCTTTATACATTCCTATTTGCAATGTGCAAATTTCTTCCAACCGAACCAAAGATAGAAAATGACACACGACTCGGAAAATACATACTTTACACTTTAAGCAACTAGCAACTATAAAATAAACTTAATCTAATAGGGTAGGCTAAGATGTAAAGGTATAACGAAACAAATAGTTGGTGTAATTCCTAAAGGATTGGCTCTACGGTTTATTCTAGGGGTATCTTACTCTTATAGTGAGAGTAAACAAAGGGTTTATATGGGGGTTAACTAACCAGTGTAGTTAGTTAATAAACAACATGATAGGCTTTTTGGGTGTAATCCTAAAAATTTACCAATTTAAACAAGTTACTCCATCTAAATCTATAGTACTCATCACTGTGATCTCGAATAGATATACCAAGCCAAGTTCTAAAGTCTACTACATCATCGGCACACTTATATTTTTATGGAATTTGGGTAAACATTTGGAAACGGATAAGGTTAAATCCTCACAATATCTAATAAGGGTTATTGTGTGCGGGTTATGTAACAAGTAATTTCACAAAAGTATGCTTGAAATTTTTTTAAATTTGAGCATAATTTAAGCATTTTAATGTGAAAAATAGAACAAGTAAACATTTTAATTCCACCCCACTTGAATTATACAACGTCCTCCTTGTATGAATAAAACATTAAATACGAGAATTAAAAAGAATTAGAATGAAAGACTCCCCTGATATTTTGCTCGGTAACGATTCTCCATGTCGATTTATTGAGCAAGAATTTGTGTTGTAAAATGCGTCAGAATGCTTGCATGACTACAACACACATTAGATTCCAGAAAATACTCCATCAACATCGTCGTTTTCGTTCAGAAGGTCCTGTATTAAGCATAAGAAAACAAGTGCAATCTGGAGCTTAAAATAACGTCATTTTTATAGCATCATTTATCCCATGTAATTAACCCATTTTGTATAATTATTGCAAAGAATTGTTACTTAATCATTTGTATTTAAGAATTGCGGTAATTACGGAGTACTTGGTGAAAGTTGACTAAAAGGCGCGCATTTTGGAGCTTAAAATGAAGAAATATGAAGATTACTGATTCTGACATCCCAATACGCCGTATCCATCAAGGAAGATACGGCGTATCCGTTCCTGAACCTCACCAAAGACCACGAAGGAAACAAGATCAATACGCAGTATCCAGAAGAAGGCAATATGCCGTATTCAAGATATAAAATGTGAAGATTCTGGAAGATATCAAACGTGGTCCCTACTCCAAGAAACCCCCAATACGTCGTATCAAAGTCATTCGATACGCCGTATCGACCCGTTTCCAGACGCTATAAATAGAAGACACTAAACTCAGTTTTAGGCATGGAAGTGTGCTTTTAACTACCAAGGTCAATTTTTAGAAGACAAAAGAAGCCAAGAAGGTGCAACAACGTGCTTCAATCCATAGGAAAACCCTTGTAATCCATATACTCTTGATAATCGTTCGATCTTTGGTATCATTCGGTTAGTTTACCTTGTTTGATTTGATTATTATGTTTGTATTCATCACAATGGTTATTGGCTAATATCTTTAGGTGTTAGCCATATTTATGTAGATTTCAATGTTTGGTTTGTTTATCTCGATTGCTTAATTTATCGTTGGTTATTGATTATGTTTATCACATGAAACTCGTTTATGTGATTTAATATGCGTTCAATCCGTATCTAAGGATATCGCTTGTAGCTTAACTAGATATCAGATAGTTCTCGCATAGTAATTTATAGAGGTGGAATTAAGATCACAAATAAATTCCTGCTAAATCCGTGTTTAAGGATATCGCTTGTAGCTTAACTAGATATCGGATAGTGCCTTTGGTTTAGGGAACAATTTAGACTAGCAGGTGACCTAGAATGATTCTAACAAATAACATTCCGATTCCCTTGGCTTAGTTTGGACTATGAACTACCACTTATATAAATTACCGTAAGCAGTAAGTTAGTAAAGTCTCTATGAGCTAGGGTTTAACAAGATCACCACTGCTTTAATCCCTAAGATAGATTATAATCAATAAAAAGGATGCTTTATGCGGATGCGTCTAATTGTGACAGAATTCTTCGTATCTAGGTCTTAGAAAGAAGTAACTCCAAAGTCTTAAGAATGATATGCCGCCTCGAGATAAGTAATCATTGCACTAATAAACAAACTTGCGTTTTAATTGGAATAAATATGGTTAGTACGTTTCCTTTACATTAGGCTTCACCGCATCTTTATCTTCTGTCTATCGCCTTGTGTGTGTTAATTGTCATCAAAACCTTAGGTTAGATACCCAAAACTGTGCGTCTCTCAGGCTGAAAACCCCCCTTATCCATTAGATTTAGGATTAACATAGGTTTAGCATAGATTAGACTAACTTAGATTAGAAAAACCAAAGTGTCAATAAACTGAAAGAGTTTCTCGCTCTTAGTGATCGACACCCTACTTACCACGAAACTCCCATCGATCGGGTACACTGCCCGTTAAAGTGTTGTTTTTGGTAAAGTCGGCAAAATATAAATTTAAAACTTAAACTACAAATCACACCCCTAACTACAACACACCGGTTACGAAATCAAGTATGTAAACAAGTATGTAGAAGAGTATGTAAAAGAGATTGTAAATGAACATGTAAACAATTGTAACGAGCATGTATTCTCCCCCGAGATTTGTAAAGTGAATGTAATACAAGTGAAAGAGAGGCTATAAACTCACCTCTAGTGAAAGAAGTGATTATCGCAAAATCAACAAAGTAATCGTCGCAAACGATCCGGAATGCAACCTAATTACTTATAGGTCGTATAAGTATATTGTATTTAATATAAATACAACATCATAAGTTATAGAGTTACACCACCACCTAATAGTGTTTATTTAATATAAAAGGTCTAAACAATATTTAAATCGTATTTGCTAAATAAATGCCTACGTATTTGTATCCGTAAAATAAAATATTATCTTTGTCCAATAATTTATTATTTGTTAATAATACATGATTTAATTTTTTTATTGATTATATAATGGTATTATATAATTAGTTTAACTGTTTTATAAAATAATATTTATAAAGTTAAAAACGTATATAAATATTAGATAATTGATACTATAATGTTTCTTAAGGTTTTTATAGCTTAAACGGACCCGAAAACACTCGTAAACCACTTTTTATGTTTCTATCAGATTGTTATATTTTTATAAAAATTCAGAAAATTGTTTATAAAAATTAATTAGTGTTTGTAATTTCTATTTATCGAAAATCTTTAAAAACTCATAACTCACTCATTTTAACTCCGTTTTACTTGTTCTTTATATGTATGAAATCGTGACGAGATAAACTATTCAAATAAAATACTCACAGATTTTATAAAATCTATGTCGAAACAGTAAATTCAAAATGTTTTTATAAAACCATTTTTATAACTTTAAATTTTTAAAACTCATAACTCCTTCATTTTAATTTCGTTTTTAGAGTTCTTTATATGCACAATTTCCTATTGAAATGATCTATCATAATAAAATATTTATAAAATTTTATCAGATTCGAAATGGTGTCAGTTTTTATAAAACTACTTTTATAAAAACACTTTTATATATTTAATTATCGTAATCTTGTAAAATTCATAACTTCTTCGTCATAGCTCGGTTTTTCAAGTTCTTTATATGCACGGAAACCTCATAATAAGTACTATTTAACTCAATAGGTTGTATAATTTATAAAAATTTGAATCTAAACAGAAAGTTTAAAACAGTTTGTATATATATATATATATATATATATATATATATATAATTATAAACTAGCTTTATAAATTATTACTTGGTTAAATTTGTACAAGTCTTCTAAATTAATTTATACCACATGTCTTGCATATTTTAGGTTCTCAAGTTCATGTCCATCATTCTTGTCCAAATAAAGTGTCCTCATAATTATTTGTATATAAACTTTATAATTAAACTTTCAACAATTAATTTATAAACTAAATTCATAAATTAACCAACACTTATAATAAGTATGTTCTTGTGTTTTATTATATTTTTAACATCATTTCATTACATGAATATATAAATACGAATTCAAGATCAAGCTCATCTTATTTTATAAATCCACAAAACAAACCCTAGGTGGTGATAAACAATATAACATGATATAAAATATGAAATTGAATAATTAGAAAGATTAAGGTTTATGTTTAGACCTCAATGAAGATGTATGAAGATGATACCCAAATCAACTACAAGTATTTATCCCTAAATTCTTCCAAAAAACCCTAATTTTCTTATGAAAACCCTAATTTCTTCTTGATATAAACCCTAGTATAATCAAAACCCAAGCTTCCAAACCACCTTGATATACCTCAGATAGGGCTGAGCATATGGACCGTTCGACCGGATCGGACCGAACCGGACCGACCGGACTGGACCGAACGTATTTCGGTCTGGTCCTCGGTCCGGTGTTTTGGACCAATTCGGTCTTCGGTCCGATCGGTCCGGTCCGATCGGTCCGGTCCGGTCCAGTCTTACCAAAAAACCCAAGGATTATGCCTTATAGGACCGGACCGGACCAAGGACCGAATCGACCCGGACCGGACCGTACCATTTCGGTCCGGTCCGGTTTTGGACCGATGCTCACCCCTAACCTTAGATATTATACCTAAGAACACTTGTATGCTTAATACCTTGCTAGAATCAAAGCTATGGATACCCTAAAAATGATTTATGAGCTGTGGGTTATACGAGGAAAAAGAGAAAATTGTGTGTTTTGTTTACTTGAGGAAATGAGAGTGTTAGTTATTCTTAGGACCTTCTACTTATAGCTAGAAGTAATGTGCTAAACCATTGAACTAGGAAGTGGTTTAGGGTACATGTGTAAGGTGTTCTCCTCTTCTCTAGGAGGAGGGAACTGTGAGAATGAGGGAGGGCACAAAGTGATTTGCCAATTTATAGAAACTTGGTTTAAGGTAGTACTCTTGTGTAAGTTATAACAAAGTGAGATGACATTAGTGGAGAGTTATGTTTTATTAAGTGTGTTGTATGTTGGATCCGGCCTAAGGCTTATAGAAGTGAGAAATTGGTTAAATTTTGGGTATTGAGTATAATAGTGGGTATTTGTTTGAGTATAGATAGGTATAGGTGCTTCCGTGTATGCCTAAATGTATTTTATTGCGTAACGTAGACGTTTTACGTAACCAATAAAAATAAAATATGAAAAGTTATAAATTATCCTCGTAATAATTATATAACACTTGCTTGACGTAAACTTTTATTTGTTTGATGTTCGTTTACGTTGAATGTTGATTTTTAGTTTACGCGATTTAACTAAACGATGAAAATTAAAAGCAAGCGCGTAAAACCCTAAAAATAAAAAATGGAAAGTATTGAGTCGTAAAATGACGTGAAAATGCAGATTGTTACACACATGATGAAAAAACTAGAAAACAATAAAAAAACAAAACAAAGAAAGGAAGAAAGAAGTTTCCAGGTTTCCAAACCAATCAAGAGAAAGGAATAGAGGTGTTACAGAGCTTTAAATGATATGCAGCGCAAATCAATACCAAACCGACTATCCTCTTGATTCACTTAGTCAAGAGAGCTATCAGATTAAACGGCAACAACCCACACCCAATCACCAAGATCCACAAAACCTTAATTTCTCCAATTAGAGCAAATCAAGCCCAGAGCTTCCAAATCTAGTGATTAACCAATCTTAATCACCAATAACCAACAGAGAGAGTAGATCCACAAAGATCAAACCGAAACCCTAATTTTTCAAAATTAGGGTTTTTACAAGAAACCAATAGATCTGAGCAATTAAAGCACAGATCTAACAAGAAAATAGTTTTAATAGAAAACTGATTGATTAATTTAAAAAAAAACCCCCAAATTTTATGAAACCTTAATTTTTATAAAACGATTTCAGAGCAACCTAGCTCTGATACCATGTAGAAAAATATGATCTAACTGTTTTATTAAACCAAAATCTCAATTTGAACAACAAAACAATCAAGAATTTGATCTGAATCAGATAAACAATCCAAACCAAATAATCCATCACTGCTACTCAGTTGTGGATCTATTATCTAATTGATAATAGTTCTATTACAACAGAACAATAACAAGATCTAGATGATCTAAACGAATTAGGGTTTTACAACTTTTAGAGAGAGAGCGAGATAAACGAATATTGAGAGAGAATATGGCTCAGCAAGGTGAAGAATAAGCTGGTATGACGAGCTTATATAGGCTTGACCACCGACAATGGAAGAATGCCCAGCTTGACACAATAAGCCCTTCATCTTTCTTTCTTCATCCATTTAGAGCTCAACACTTTATTATGCATAAAATGAAAATAGACAATGTCAAAATTAGTCCCTCAACTCTTATGTTTACCTATTGAGACTATTTTCTCAATAGTTTTGTTTTGGGGATGAATGAATGGACTTATGGATGGAAGGTTTTCATATACATACTCTTATGAGCTTATTTGATTCCGGTTTATATAACTTAAGCTTTATTTTTTTGGCTTATCTTGAGAATTATGAGCTTATATAAGTTTATCATATCATAATAAACTTATATAAGCTAACAAGTCCTCAAATAAGCCAAAAAATTAGAGCTTATGTTATATAAGGCGGAATCAAATAAGCTCATAAGCTCACATATAAGCCGAAACAAACACCCCCTTATTTTTATCACCATCAATCTCCTTTTAGTTTTGAAAAATATCTATTTTTAGTCTTTTTGCTTTGATAAAAAGTTTTAAGGATGTTTTTTTCCCTTTTAATGAGTGGATCCAAATTGGGTCGAGCAACGGGTCAAAACCGACTCGAACCAAAAACTGATTTTGAGAAAAACGATAACCGAAAACCGAGCCAATGCTAACCTAGCAAAACCAAACTGAAGTTAACCTAGGGAAACCGATTTAGATAATTCAATGTATTTTTCTCGGTTTTGACCCGAACCGAACCGAGTAAAACCGAAAACCGTAATTATATAAAACCGAACCGAATAAGGTCGGCTTGGTTTGGTTCTCGGTTGGATTTGCGCAGCCCTAATCCAAACTCTTGTTTCATTTTAATGAGCGGTTTACAAAAACTTCTCTCTCTCAATTAGGTGATTAATCTAGACATATCTCTAAATCACTTAATTTAGTAAACAACCCCTCACTATTTCTCCAAAAAGTCTAAATTTGCGAGAAAACCCTAACCCCGTGTGAACTTTTTAGCGTGTCAACTGACCCTTCCTCAAGGAATAATCCCCAAGCAATGAACACTTGTTCCAATGATCTTTTTAGCTGGGAGTTGGGATTGAACCATGTTAGCTTTTGAAGTGATGGCATACTTCAAAGTTATCTACGGTCTTATATATGTAAAAATGTGATAGTTTAATGTTTTGAGGTAGGTTTATATTACGTTTGTGTTCGTTAGGTTAACGTCTTGTGACTAATGTGTAGACACGAGACACGTTTATGCATTAATAGGTAGTCACGTTTATGTGGGAGTATATACACCCCATCACCTCACTAGTTGAGGCAAGTGCTTCGTTACATTATAAGTGCTTACGTTTAAGTACTTATTTTAGGTAGTAAGGAGTTCTATTCAATAATCCAAACACTGTAAATTGCTTAAAATATAAGTAGATATATAAACAGATAAACACTTAAATAAGCAATCCCAAACACCCTTTAAGTGTTTGTATAAAAGATAAATGTAATATGATTTATGATTTATAGAGTAAGTCAATTATAAGGTGTAAAAATCTAAACTTCCTAATACATCTAACGATTTACCTTTGCAAAATGCCCTTTTCAAAGACATATGCTAGTGACAATGATATATAGTTAAGGTAGTGGTTGGCCGGAACGCTACTGGTACGAACCTATCCCATACTAGGCTCGTATCGGTTCATAAGTCCAAGTGTAGAACTCACTCAAAAAGCTAGCTTGTAAGAGGAGGGGACACCTAAACTTTATAAACCATCAACCAATACCATACTTGGCCGATGTGGGATCATAACAATACTCTCACCCTTTGAAGAACCAACGTCCTCGTTGGTCACGGCTATGTTGGTCACGGTTGGCACTCCTCTTTGGGTCCAAGCCACCACTCCATAGGCCACCACTCCGAGCTCGTTGGTCACGGCTATGTTGGTCACGGTTGACACCCTTCTTTTTTGGGGTCCAAGCCACCACTCCGAGTGTTGGAACCTCGTAAGGTAGGGCTGGCTCAGATACCAATTGGTACGAACCTATCCCATACTAGGCTCGTATCGGTTCATAAGTCCAAGTGTAGAACTCACTCAAAAAGCTAGCTTGTAAGAGAAGGGGACACCTAGACTTTATAAACCATCAACCAATCCCATACTTGGCCGATGTGGAATCATAACAGCGACGTTTTGGGAAGCGCTGCTGTACTAAATTGGGTGCAATTCGCCTGGGTTCGCGGAACACGAGTGATTTAGCGTTTTCTGTGACTATCACTCTCACTATTCACCTTGAGTTTGTCAAAATTATGCGTACTTCTCTTACTTTTCTGAATTACTTATAACCGTAATTTTTGTTTTTTAATAGTAGAAAGTTAGAAAATATACACTGGTTTCTTGATGTTTTTATAGTAGTAGAAACTGTCTATCTGCTCAAAAGATAAGCGCGTTACAACCTGGTTATCTGTTAGTGCTTATTTGAACACTATAAACTGCTTATCTGGTTACCAAGTCTGCGGATTAAACACTTAAATAAGCAATCACAAACACCCTCATATGTTTGTATAAATGATTAACGATAAATAAGCAATCACAAACACCTAATAATTGTCAAAAATATGCGGACTTTCTTACTTTTCTTGCAATATGCATAGCCTCTTTTTTGTTCTTTTTAGTACAAAGTTGAAAACTATAAATGTTAAAAATTTCAGTGTCTTGTTGTTTTCTTGCAGAAAACACTGGATTCAACGATGGATACAATTACGAGGCTTATGAAAGAAGTAGAATGTGAAGAGAAAGCAGCAGAACAAGCAAAAGCGGAAGCTGAATCAGCTTGGAGTTGCTCTGATACGATTGCAAAGTTGAACGAACTTCAACAAGCACAGTTACATGTTGTGATAACAAACAAATGAGATGGTAATTTTCGACCTACAAATATAGTCTTTAAGGATTTGGTTCGCATACGTTAAATGTTTTTTTGGCCTCTGTAGCTTGCGAGTGAAGTGAATGCACAGAAGCAACTGAAATGGAGACGCTTCAGCTTCGCGTGGCAAGTTTATTGGACAACGGAAATAGGTCTCTTGAACTTCTCAATGAGGTAATACTTATGTTGATCATAACTTGCATTATGAAAACTTGATTTGTGCTAATAGTTATATTAATTAATTTTTTATTAGATGGATAGGGCCCTTAATATAAGATGGACTTCAGCATCGATGAAGAGGAAACTAGCTATCTTAAAGAAGCAAGAAGGTGAAGCATCTGCTGCTGCAGCGGTTGCATATGAAGAAATGCAGCTGGAAAAACTGATACTAGAATTTAAGAGACTAAAACAAGAAGCAGCAGACACTTCCAAGGTAGTATGCAGTAATGTTACAAAGGGGTGTTTGGAATTGTGTTTTGGAAAATGTTATCTGATTATTACGCCGTAAGTTGACGATAATCAGGTTAGATTGTTTGGGTATAGTCAAACTGATTCTCATTATTTACGAGTCATATCATCAAATTTTGGCTTATTTGATCTAGATCTAAGCTCATATATCAATTTAAGCTTCGGCTTAATAGTTTTTCTTTTCGCCTTTTCTCTAGCTTATATAGTTGGCTTATTGCTTTCCTAGTTTTAGCTTGTTCGTATTTAGCTCAATTCAAAAGTAATATTGGTGTAGACGAAAAGCGTTAAAATACTTTGCTTCAATACGAAAAACATTTTGAAAAGGTTTGAAATGGTTAGACAAAAAGTTATAATGTTTACACGAGCAATTAACGGCTATCTTAGCTAGACTAAAACATCTTGTTTAACATAATTTTAATTGATATATGCAGTGGGGAGATTTCTGATAAATGTAGGGATGTGAAACTGCTAAAAGAAGAGTTGGATCAAGCGATTTCACTAAATGGAATATTGTCATCTCGTCAAACGCTGTCCATTTTACACTGTCAGACACAACCCGAGCAAGCTGATTCTGATGTGCTCTTAAAAAATTGCTCAGGGCTTGGGTCGTTTGATACCACTGAAGACCATATTCAGTCTGTAAATCACGAACAGATAAGTAGAGACTCAAGGCTGTTGGGTAAAAAGTCTGCTAAACACATCAAGAATGTGAGGACGAAAAACAAACTGCATGGAAGTCGAGGGTATGCTAGAAGTATCAAGAAAGTGAAGATACAATGTAAACTGCATGAAATTTGGATGCTTGCTAAAAGGATCAAGAAAGTGAAGAGAAAAGCTAAACTGCATGGAACTCGTATGTCTGCTAAAAGTGTCAAGAAAGTGAAGATAAAAACCAAATTGCATGGAAATCGAGTTTTAGTGTTTTTTGTGACTATCACTCTCATAATTCACCTTAAGTTTGTCAAAATTACGCGTACTTTCTTACTTTTCAGAAATACGAATAACCACAATTTTTATTTTTTAATAGTAGAAAGTTAGAAAATATACACTGCTTTCTTGATGTTTTTATAGTAGTAGAAACTGTTTATCTCCTCAAAAGATAAGCACATTACAACCTGGTCATCTGTAAGTGCTTATTTGAACACTATAAACTGCTTATCTGGTTACTAAATTTACGGATAAACACTTAAATAAGCAATCGCTAACACCCTCAAAGTGTTTGTATAAATGATTAACGATAAATAAGAAATCACAAACACCTAATAATTGTCAAAAATATGCGGACTTTCTTACTTTTCTTGCAATTTGCATAGCCTCTTTTTTTTTCTTTTTAGAACAAAGTTGAAAATGTTAAAAATTTCAGTGTCTTGATGTTTTCTTGCAGAAAACACTGGATTCAACGATGGATGCAGTTACGAGGCTTATGAAAGAAGTGGAATGTGAAGAGAAAGCAGCAGAACAAGCAAAAGCGGAAGCTGAATCAGCTTGGAGTTGCTCTGATACGATTGCAAAGTTGAATGAACTTCAACAAGCACAACTACACGTAAAGATAGCAAATGACTTGGTATTTCTCGACGTGCAAATCTTGTCTGTAAGGATTTGTTTAGTATCCGTCAAATGTTTTTTTTTTTTTGCCTCTGTAGCTTGCGAGTGAAGTGAATGCACAGAAGCAACATTTAGCTACTGAAATGGAGACGCTTCAGCCTCGAGTGGCAAGTTTATTGGACAAAGGAAATAGGTCTCTTGAACTTTTTTTTTTGGGTAGAGAGGTCTCTTGAACTTCTTAACGAGGTAATACTTATGTTATTAATGTTGATCAGAACTTCCATTATGAAAACTTGATTTGTGCTAATAGTTATATTAATTAGCTTTTTATTAGATGGATAGGGCCCTTGATATAAGATGGATTTCAATATCGAGGAAGAGGAAATTAGCTATCTTAAAGAAGCAAGAAGGTGAAGCTTCTGATGCAGCACCGGTTGCATATGAAGAAATGCAGATGGAAAAACTGATACTAGATTCAAGAGACAAAAACAAGAAGCAGCAGACTTTCAAGGTAGTAATGCAGTAATGTTACGAAGGGCTGTTTGGAATTGTGTTTTGGAAAGTGTTATCTGATTATTACGCCGTAAGTTGACGATAATCAGGTTAGATTGTTTGGGTTTAGTCAAAATGATTCAGTGATTCTCATTATTTTCGAGTCATATCATCAAATTTGGATTGCCATTTTACTTTTCAAATCTTGTAAGTATTTGATAAACACTCAGTTTATTATCACATCTTCAAACAGCAGAAGCAGATCCAAACACTATCTTCTACAACCGATTTTGTCACAGATATCTCTGCTAAATCAAAATGCTAAACACCTCATTATAATATATTAACACCAGTATTCTTATTAAGAAAAATAAACTAATCCAAATTATGGACGATCCTTTTTTCTCATGACAGTTGCAGGAGTTCCTGATAAATCGTGCCTGTGCAGTTGACATGTTACAGTAAGTTGTAATGTTTACACGAGCTATTGACTCTATCTTAGCGAGACAAAAACATCTTGTTTAACACAATTATAATTGATATATGCAGTGGGGAGATATCTGATAAATGTAGGGATGTGAAACTGCCACAAGAAGAGTTGGACCAAGCGATCCCACTAAATGGAATAATGTCATCTCGTCAAACTCTGTCCATCTTACACTGTCAGCCACAAACCGAGCAAGATGATTCTGATGTGCTCTTCAAAGATTGCTCAGGGCTTGGGTCATTTGATACCACTGAAGACCATATTCAGTCTGTAAATCACAAACAGATAAGAAGTAGAGACTCAAGGGTGTTGGGCAAAACATCTGCTAAACACATCAAGAATGTGAGGACGAAAAACAAACTGCATGGAAGTCGAGGGTATGCTAAAAGTATCAAGAAAGTGAAGATACAATGTAACTGCATGAAATTTGGATGCTTGCTAAAAGGATCAAGAAAGTGAAGAGAAAAGCTAAACTGCATGGAACTCGTATGTCTAATAAAAGTGTCAAGAAAGTGAAGATAAAAACCAAATTGCATGGAAATCGAGTTTTTGGTCAAAGTAACAATAAAAGGAAGATAGAAGGGTCATTTGAGGCTGACATAAAGATTGGACCTGCAGTTGCAGAAATCACAGAAGTGGGACAGGGAAAGTCAACCGAATGTTCTGAAGACACTTATGCTGAGGGGTTAGCTTTGCGATCAACCATGAAGAAAGAGACTGGGCAAAGATCAAAACGAAAAACGAAGAAAGTGATGAAATATAGTGGGTGGGACCGTTCACCAAGAAGGTTTGCATCTGCAGGAGATCCTAGAGGTTTACTTTTGATGAGGTTGGTCAGATTTCATAGTACTTTGTTTGTGTCTAGTAGAAGATTTGTAATTGTGTCGTGAATGGTTTTTCCAAGGATAAGTGATAGACAAAAATAGCTAGGGAGTCTGCAGAAGTTTAGCTGCACCCACAAAGCAGGATTAAACTTTTCTGTCTTAGTTTCTCGTTCTATAAATAGCACCTTATAACACTAATTTCTATATATGCACATATCATTGGTTGCTGGTTAAGATGATCATTGACATGCATAATAGCAAAACTAGCTTTTTTGATGTCTCCTTGGGTCAATGTTCAACCTTTTCTACTAACAATTGTCTTCAACCTTTTCATTCGGTTGGCGATTTGTAATCTCTATATTCAGTGATGGAATGCACCGAATCACTCGCGTCTATCGAGAGTATTCACATACATTATATACTATACATATGTGTGCCATATGTATATCTAGAAAAGGTGGCACAGCGTGTAACTGGTCAAATGTCAAAGAAGCGATTTTCTAAACAGGTTGAGGCGCGCAGACCCGTTAAATTTTTTTTGTGTGTTTCTTAGTTTTAGCTAATGTAACCAATATCTTACACAATGTACACCATAAAAATAACACTAATGTTTTCCAATTAAGCAATTTAGAGGCATTTAATAAACTCTAGGCGACTTTCAAACCCATCATCTTAAGCTGCATTCTACAGTTGACCCGGTGGAGCTAAAAAGAAAAGTGCGAGTCCTTAACATCAGGTACCTGGGCAACTCATGAAATTACCCCAAGAAACTTCCCTTTCTTCAGCCAACCCACCAGCTTTTCATATCTGAAAGTTATCCAACTAGAGGAATTACAATAGTGTGAATCATTGAATCCATACAACAGTAAATGTGTAGTCCAGTGACAAAGGAAGAGAGTAACTTACACGACCAGCATGATGACAGATTCCAGAGTCAGAACACTTTACTTTTGGTCTGACAAAAGGATTGTGGTTCTTAAGAGATTGGTACAATATTTGTGAGAATGTTTCATGTGTTGTTGAGCTAGGAAACCTACAGCAGAGAACAAGTAGCTGCCTAAATTTTGGAAACAACATACTTATACTTGAATAAACACAAAAAGCGCAGCAACTTACTCTGGAAAAACTCAGGGAGCCTTGTCTAGGACGACCATGGTATCTAATAAGCATTTAAGTGAAGAACAAGGAACGTATTGCATATGTAGTAAAGAAGAAAGCCACAACCTTGTCAGTGAGACCGAGAATAAGTCATTCACTTTTTGGGCCATTTTGAAGACCTTACTGCAAAACCAGCATGATCGGTGTTATATGGCTGCAGGTATGTACAAAGTACTTTTCATAACTGAGATTTTCATTTGTCAAGTTGATGCATCATTTACTAACATATGCTACTTTTTAGTAAAACACATGCTGATTCAAACGTGATAGCTAGCCAGTGGCGAGACACCTGTTTAATGCATTGAAAGTCTCAAATCTGTGATTGACTAGATATGTTGTCTTAGTCTTGGTTTATATCAGCATTTTGAGTGCCAATAAGTAAGGTTACAGCTCCCACGCAAATGAGCCGTCTATCATATGGTATCTAGAGCTGAACAAATTCTTGTTAAAACTAGATAGTGGTAGCATAATAATGCGCAAATCAACAACTCCAATCCTGTTATTTCAAGTATTTTAAACACTGTAAGCGAAGCAAGCCGAAAATGATAATAAGAACATATCATCAGATACTAATCAATTATTACAAGACGATTATCGACAAAATGATACTGTCATTACTATTACTACTAGTCTTCATCTGCTGCTGCTGATATCTTCATTTTCTTCTTTTCAGATTCGTCCTCCTCCTCCTCACCATCATCATCATCATCATCATCATCTGATTCAAACCGAAAACGGATGTGTTGATTTTGTCCACAAACAGGAGGATGAGATTCATTAGATGAAACTGACGTTGCAGACGAGGTGGTGGTGGTTGTTGTTTCAGTCGACATCTTGTTGCTGTTTTCAGATTCATCATCTGATTCGTAACGAAAACGAATGTGTCGATTTTGTATCGGAGTTGCTTCAATTACAATCTTCTTATTCTTGTTGTTGGTGTTGTTTTGGTATTGATCAGCATCAAATTGATCATCGAATTCATCATCAAAATCATCATCAGAGTCGAATTCAGAGTTAGATTCGTTAGATGAATCAATTAGTAATGGTCCGATAGGCCAGCCTTTTTGAACGTAAACCTTTCTCCACCAATAATCGCATATAGCTTCATTCCTTTGTACCTTTCCGTAATCGTTTCTGAAAACGTAAGGGGTGTTCAACGGTAATCCTTTACCTTGCAGAATCTCTTTCCACATGCGTTCTGCGATCACTTCGTCACTCCATCGACACGGAGGAGGAGGTGCCATCTTAGGTTTTTTTTTCTTTTCTTTTCTTTTGATTTGGGGATGAATGCATGCATCGGGCTTATATATTACTCCCTCCGTCACATATTAAGTGTCCACAATGGAATCTTTTAGGTCTTTTTTATCAACTTGGACTGTAAATATTTGTGTTTATGTTATATAATACTTAATGAAAATTATACCAATGAAAAATACATTCAAAACTCTATCAATTCATATATTTTGCATCAAGTATCATATAACATAAAAAGAAATAATTAAGGTCAAAGATGAAGAAAAAAGACTTGAAAAAGTCAAACTGGACACTTAATGTGAGACGGAGGTAGTATGTTTTCTTTAAATATATCTATAATTTTTATTTTTTCTGTTTTATAAGTTATTATATGTATAGAGTATCACCAAAATCATATCAAGAGAATAAATTTATTAAATCTTTTATATATTACGGCCGTAAGAGATCGAGACTTGGCTGGTGTTCAAGTCGCCACGTCCTACACAGCAAAGAAATGAGAAGATTCGACTTTACAAGGCGCACTATAAGCTAAATTTTACCTTCATGGAAAAACAACAAATTTATCAACAAAAATATAAGTTTTCTAAGATGTTCGATCAACGTTTGCTTTAGCATATAGGATTACATATTCGCATGACTCATGTGGTTTAAATTGCTCAACGCTATACAATTAAGTGAAGATAAACAAATTGTTTGACCAGAAAGAGTCTAGACATATCGGGATGGGAGAAAACTTAAAATGGTAACTGGTAAAGTGTTTAGTAGGTTTACCAAATTTAGGGATTGTAATGTATTGGATGTTTACCTCCTATGGGCCTAATGAAATCGACTAGACGCACGAGAGCAAGGCACTGCAGACGTCACCATTAAACTACTTGAAGCATCACATGGACTCGATGCGAACTGGATCACCATCGAACACCCGACCGAGATTTCGTACTTCAGACAACCAAGAAAGGCCGACGATATGGAACCATTAGATAATCGACAACGACTCCTCGATGAAACATTTGTCGCCTCTAGAAGATATTCAAGTCAACGATTAGACTAAAACCATGCTAGGAAAACCAATAGGAACCGGATATCGTGCTAAACGCAAGTACCTCTTCCTCCTACATCACATAATTCAAGTTGAATTTCGGGGCGAAATTCTCTGGGTAAGACTGTGATAACCGGTGATTTTCCTAGGTTATAGTATCCTAAAATACTATGAGTTTATATTTTCATAATACTATCTCATTGAATTTCTATAGCACAACTCGGATTTTGACTTCTGTTGACTTTTACTGTTCGTAAAACAGTTACGGTGTAACCAGCTGTCAACCAACAATTTTCTACTATAATAAATCATTTTTATTTCAAATTGTCACTTTCTAAACATTTACGTTTGCATTTGGTCATTTACCGAGAAACCTTCCCGCGCGTAGCGAAAAACTACACACAACGCGTACCGACACGACAATAATTTAAAATTTCATCTAGATTACTTTATTATACTCCTATGAACTTAACTTGAATAAAACATTTCATAATTTATGAGGACTTTGCTTAAAACCAGATAGACGGGTTTACGTTTACATTTAACGCAACAAAGATCTACGCAAAACTTAAAACAACAAAAACTTGGGATCCCTTACACACTACCAAGAATATTGGAGCTCTTTAGTCCTTGGTTTTGTTGATATCCTCATTTCAAAATTTCACACACAAACATCAAAAACACACATGAAAACATTCTCTCTTCCTCTCCTCTCTTCTTGTCCGGTCGAACACAACACACACAAAAACTATACATTTTTCAACTTTTGTCAAGAACACGAAAGCTTAAACACGTTCGGGTTTGATTTCTAGTGATTGTTGGGTAAATAAAACAACGTTTGAGTTGTTTGGTTAGCTTTAATCCTCTCCTAAAACCCTCATTTGTAAGTCTTTATTTCTTTAAACATCTTGTACTTTTGTGCTTACAATCTTGCATAAACAGTAGTTGTACAAACGCTTTTCTAAAAATCCAAACTTTAAAAACTACAAAAAGTCTTAAAGGGTGCGGTTTGGTTTGAAATCTGTCACACCCCTAAAATGGGTCTCGTCGGAATAAGCGTCCGGGAGCTTTTAAAGATTTGCGGAAGCGCAAATAGAAGTTTTGTAAAAAGTTAACAAGCATGATAATATAGAAGTCATGGAAATGGCAGACACATAGCAATAAGACTTCAAATAACACCTTAAGCAGATATCCAGCTAAGCACCTGAAAACATTGCTTAAAACATCAACAAAAGTTGGTGAATTCATAGGTTTAACTAACATACAATAGTGTGGACCACAAGTTATAAAACGTATGTGACTACTATAACAGATACAATATCACATAAAAGGAATGTTTACATTGCTTTAAGCTCATGAAACCGAAGCTAATACATTATGCAACATATAATATCATGCCAAGTAAAGTCTGCCCTAACAGGTGTCCCAAAACAAAGACCACCTAACGAAATTCGACATGTAATGCATCTGTTTGATCGGTCCCTTCGATGCAAGTAATCGCTAGTTACCCGGATGGGGATATTTAGTCCCAATAGTTCTATTCTTACACTCGCGCTTACTTAACCAGTACAGCCAGTCAAGAAATTAACGGTTTATGATAATTCGAGCAATAGTGGGTTTGTACGCAAACTTAGGCAACACATAAATAGGTAAAGGTAAGGTAAAATTATTGTGTCCAGTTTTAAAAGCAAGCAATGATGTCACCCCAATTTATAAAACGTACGAAAAGCAGTAAAAGAGTGGGGCTATGAACTCACAGTAAAATGAAGTAAAGCAGCCGAAAACGAATTATCACACGGCGGTGTACAACTGTACCCGGTCACGACCTAGGGAAATCGGTTTGGTTCAGAGTTGACACGACGTGAATTATAGTAATGCATAAGAGTTCTTAAGCGTAGTTGTACTTTTGATTTGAGAAAAGTTTTGGTAACAATGGTTGTGTGGTTGTTGTAGTGTTCTTGACTCGATAAAACGTATTACGAAAATTAGCATAAATACATATGATGTAATAGGAAATAAACAAAATAAATAAGTTTCGACAGTTTACCCGGTAACCCAAAATAATAAACTAAGACATCATTAATATAAATGTTTTCACGTTTTTAAATTATGTATCTAGTAATAAAATTTTTACTTTTATAAAAGTTTATAAAATATATTTTTCGTCTTTTTGTCGGGTATTAAAATAATAATATTTATTATTTTGTCTTTTTATCGTTGTTAAGAAAATACTTAATAATTTACATAAAAGTATGTAGTTTAGTTTATTTATCATGTTTTAGTATAATAAATATTTATTTATTATAAAGTAATGTAATTTCGTCATTTTGTCAAGATTTAGGATAATAGGTGTTTAAAATATTTCTAAGTATAAAGATTTTATAAAATTCCGGCATGACCCGTTCGTATATATTCGTTTTCCAAAGTCATAGGCTTTATTCCAAAAACCACTTTCAACAATATTTCATACCTTTCGACTAACGTCAAATCTCTACTTTTTATCCAAACGATAATCAAACAATTTATTTTCCACTTTAAGTCCATATATTCAAAACACTTAAATGTAAATAAGTTACATAAGTAAATATGTGACAATATTAATAAGTCAACTTATAAGTTTAAAAATAAGTAATAATCCCTTAATGAAATAAGCCGAAACCCAACGGACCCTTATTGGGCTTCTAGGCCTAATAAGCCTAAACGAAAGAATTAAAATACCAAAAGTCCAAAACTAGTCCAATAAGCAAATAAGTGAGCGAATAAGTAACTAGCTTATTAGATAAGATATAATAAGCCAACCTAATAAGCTATGTCGTGAGCTTAAGGCTCACGGATTGGGCTTGGTGTTGGGTAGAGGCCCACTAGGCCAACCAAATAACCATTTGGCTTATTTGTTTAGCCCGTTAAGCTCAAATCTTTCTTATTTATCAAATAAGCTACGAAAATAAGCTAGAAAAATAAGATGAAACTTGGATAAGCATAAAGTTCAAACCTTTATGATTTTCCTCTATGGTTCGACACCTAAATAAGCCCACTAAGCTCATTGGGCATATTAATAAGCCAAAAATAAGCAATAAGCACTTTGGAAAATATTTCTTTTTGACAAAATAACCACAACAACACAACTACACTTTCCCTTTTGTTTCTTTTACATATTTCGAACCACACACACAATCTTTTTAAGGTTGTGTAAAATTTAAAGCTTTGATTTTTATAAAACGGTTTGTACAACTAGCTTATTCGAGTGACAAGGATCAAGGAAGTACAAGAAAATTATAAAAAAAGATGAACTTACGAAAATGATATGAAAATGATGGATCAAGGAGATGTTCAAGGCTAACGAACAGCACGAACGATGATTACAATACCCAAACTAACTATCTAAATCAACCCCCAATAAACTTGAGCTTCCAAAATCTTGATCAAAATTGAACGGTGGTGGTATTTGGGTGGTGGTGGCGTCGAACGAACAAAGTAGAGGGAGAGGGAGAGTTTTTGTGTGTGTTTTTCTTGAGAGAGATGGAAATGAGATGAATGAACTTGGACATAAATTTAAATCCTCCAAAAATACGATCCTAGGTGAAATAAAATATCTAGGAACATTTTAGCTAGATTTTAAAGAAGATGGTTGGAGTGGAGGGGGTGGCAGGACGCAAAATAGAGAGGACTGGGAGATGGGGGGGGGGGGGGGGGTTGCCATTGTTTGAAAGTTTTATCATGCTTAAGGCAATCCCATGTTCATTGATATTTATTTACTCACTTTAGATATTTTTAAACGACTTTGGCAATATACGCAAAAACTAAAAACGCACGATATCTTTAAGAAAAATTCTGAAAATTTAAATATATAACCTAAACGAATAAACGCGACATTTAACAAAAGACTACATTAAATACCAAGCCGGAACGCATCCAGTAATGATTCTTAGATACACGTGGGTAAACTCCCCGGTTAAACGCAATAATTAACACGTAATTATTAAAGTCAACTGATTCACGAATAAGTCAACGGAAATAAAATAGAAATTTTTACGAGGTCTGACATCCTTTCCCCGTTAAAAGAGCTTTGTCCTCAAAGCTTAAGACGTAATAAGTGGTGTAGATGCAAGCTTAGCAAATAGGTGCGGGTATTTCTTTTGGAATTGATCTTCATGTTCCCAGTTGAACTCGGGACCTCTTCTAGAGTTCCATCGAACTTTAATGATCGGGATACAACTTTACTTTAGACGTTTGACCTCGCGGTCCATGATCTCAACAGGTTCTTCAATAAAATGAAGCTTGTCATCGATTTGAATCTCATCCAATGGAATTACTTGTGTCTCGTCGGATAAGCACTTCTTCAAGATCGACACATGGAAAGTACTATGGACTCGGCTGAGTTGCTCTGGAAGTTCGAGTCGGTACGCGACGGTTTTAACTTTGACAAGGATCTTGAATGGTCCGATATAACGTGGGTTCAGCTTTCCCTGTTTGCCAAAACGTATCACTCCTTTTCAGGGTGACACTTTCAGCATGACCTTATCTCCCACTTAAAACTCAAGGGGTTTTCGTCTCACGTCGGCATAACTCTTTTGACGATCACGGGCGGCTTGAAGTCGGCCCTTGATTTGAATAATCTTCTCGGTTGTCTCACGGATAATCTCTGGGCCAGTGAGCTGACTATCTCCAACCTCAGCCCAACAGATGGGTGATCGGCACTTGCGACCATACAATGCTTCAAATGGTGCAGCCTTAATACTGGTGTGATAGTTGTTGTTGTACAAAACTCTACCAATGGTAGGTGTCTGTCCCAACCTTTTCCAAAATCTATCACACATGCACGGAGCATGTCTTCTAACGTTTGGATGGTCCTCTCACTTTGACTATCGGTTTGGGGATGATAAGATATACTAATATCCAATCGAGTACCTAACGCTTTTTTAAGCGATTGCCAAAACCGAGATGTAAATCTATTATCTCGATCTGAGATGATTGACACTGGCACTTCATGCCTCGAGACTACTTCCTTCAGGTATTGTCTCGTCAGTTTCTCCATTGAATCTGTTTCCTTCATTGGCAAGAAATAAGCAGACTTAGTGAGGCGGTCGACGATTACCCAAATCGTGTCTTGTCTCGTTGCCGTCTTTAGCAACTTAGTAACAAAGTCCATTGTAATATTTTCCCATTTCCATTGGGGAATCTCTGGTTGAACCAATAAACCAGATGGTTTTTGATATTCGGCCTTAACTTTGGCACACATTAAACACTTACTATCGTATGTGGCACTTTATGATTTCATGTTAGGCCACCGGTACAACTTCTTCAGGTCGTGGTACATCTTATCCGATCCAGGAAGAATAGAGTACTTTAACTTATGTAACTTATGCATAATCAGTTCCCTCAGGTTGCCAAGACAGGGTATCCAACTCCTGTTCTTTAAACACTGATGCGTATTTTCTTTTAAATAATAATTTACCGAGTTTTAAATTTATAAAACTCGTTTAACCTTACAAACGCACTAACGGGCGGAGAACCTGATCGCGAGTAGTGTAGTTTTGGTAAATCTGAGGTCGTCCCAAGAGCTAAAAGGCGGTTACAAATCTGAGTTTGAGTTGGTTGTCACGTTTTAAAAGTTGTTTTGATGAAAAGAATAAAACTTTAATTGAAATGAACTAGGTACGAAAGAAGAGAAGGAGATACGGTCCTAATTACTTATTAATTAACTTAATGATTCACTTATTCTGCTTAATGTGAAAGCAAGGATTGAATGATCATATAATCCTCAATTATCTCGCAAATCCCAGCCTTTATAGTGACAGGGATTTTGTCCCACTGGTCATGGTGAGCGAGAATCATATTTGGCATTCTTATGGTTAAAGTAATATAACCAAACAGATAACCATAATTAGCAAGAAGTAAATGAATCATAATGATAATTAATAAGACAAGCTTAGCCAAAAACTGTATTCATACAATCAATATTAACGTCATTTAATGATAGTAATGAAAACATGATAATCAAACCAAACTAGTATGATGATGATGATCGGGACTGGATTATTCCTTCTTGAAAGGCTAGAGACTGCTAAAAAGTGACTTGAGGAGATGCCCTAGTCGTCCCCTCAGATGGGAGGGAGAAGAATGATTCTAAAAGCTGAATTCGGCCTCTATTTATAGTATTCGATTTGGTTATGGCGTAACCAGTTTAGGTGTTACGTCGTAACCTCATACACGGCATTATATAAATAAGTAATTGTTGCGGCGTAACCAGATATTGCGTTACGTCGTAACCTTTAAATAATTTCCATACCGTATGTGATATTCATTCCATATTTGTGGATCTTCATGGTTACGGCATAACCATAAGGAGTGTTACGCCGTAACTCTATCTTTGGTAAGATTTCCTTCCAAATACATGTTTACGGTGTAACTAGATATGGTGTTACACCGTAAAGTTGTCCTTGATCTTCGTACTTGCTTAATATATGTTACGGTGTAATCATTTTTGGTGTTACACCGTAACATTCTTCAGATAATTACACTTTAAGCCCTTTTTCCCATGTTTCTTGTCATTTTCCTGCATTTCACCTGAAAACTACAAAATGATAGAAAATATCTCGTTTTTGAGTATTAGTGAAACATTTATAAGTAATATAGTGGGTATTTTTCCACTAAAAAGTATTAAATTTCAACACAAAGATAACTATAGACTATAGGGTAGGTTAAGGCGAAATGTTATAACGATACATATAACATTGGGTAAAAACATAGATTAGTTTAACAAGGGTGATCTAGGGGTATCTTGCACTAATAATGAGTGCAACAAAAGGGTTTATCACGGGAGGTCGACAAGTCAGTGTAACGAGTCGATAAACACACACATATAAGCTATTTGGGTGATTTCCTAAGTGTTGTCTTCTTAAACTATCTATTCCTGCTAATCAATTAGGTCTCGAAATGATATACATACCAAGTTCTAAAGTCTACAATACTACCGGCACACTCAATATTTTGGTGGATTTTTGTGATATAGATGAAAACGGATTATCAGGCTTTAACCTCACCAAGTAATAATAAAGGGTAGTGTGTGTTGGGACTTAAAAGACTTCAAGGATTCTTAAGGTTACTACTGCTCAGGTACATAATGGAAATTATACTAAGTAGTTAGTACTGGTAGTATAATGTTACCAATGCTAGTTACTACTGTTAGTATAATATTAGTACTGTTAGTATGGAGTTACTACTGCCAGTAGAAGTTAAGACTGCTCAGAGTTGAAGACTGAAAATATGCTAAGTTGTTAGTGCTGCTAGTATAAAAGTTACTACTGTTAGTGTAACTTAGTACTGTTAGTGTAACTTAGTGCTGCTACAGTAAAGTTATAACTGTTAGAGTAAAGTTAGTACTGCTGGTACTTACAACTGCTTATGCTCAGTTTGTGTTGTTAGTTATAAAGATACAACTACTGCTGAATTACAACTGCTTGAAGACTTATTGTTGCCAAGAGGATAAAGATGGAGTAAAGAGATAAAGTTTGAGTGGAGAACAAGAATACTTACGAAGATAAGTATTAAGTTATATTTGTAAAAGATATGTATAACTTATTTGATTAGGAGATTGTGTGTAATTATAGAAAAGATTATGATAAGTTAGGAAGGTATTGTGAACCTTGTAGGACTCCTTAGTGTATAAAAACAGGTCCTAGGGTATAGAATGAGATATCAGTTTTTATACGTTTTCCATCATAGTTTTCATAGAATTCGTAGCTTCAAGGTTGTAAACCCTATCACTAAGTTAGAGTGATCGTATTAATATATTGAAGCGTG
>BQNB010086280.1:1783-28238 GCA_026074375.1 Tanacetum coccineum | reverse complement strand
GACCTCTTATGATCCGATGAACAAATGTAAAACGTTATGAGGCACATCAGATCGGCACAATCGCATCAAAACCTTCGAGCCGATGAACACTTGTCTCGTAATGTTTAATTTTAGCTTTAGTTGTGATATTTTTAATATTCGAAGTCTATGTATTGTTTTTAATTTATGAATAAAAGTTTTTAATTTCATACGTTTTACTTTAATTTCGTACGTTTACGTTTACTTTTATGAATAAAAGTTTTTAAATAAAAAAATAGGTATGAACGATGAGTTAGTGGCGACCAGTACCACTATAGTTGAATGGTGAGTGTGAGTGAGTTAAAGTGAAAAGAAGGAGAAACCTGATGTGACGCTGAGTTGAATGCTGAGTCACACCTTAACACTCCATTTAAACAGAGTGAAGATTTGCACAAAAGAAACATCCTTGCAAAAAAGTGAAACCTACAGGGGTCACATGTGTTAATACAAATAATGTCCAAAAACGTTATTTATATTTTTCGACCTCTCAATGTTTTGATAATAACAAAATGTGAAAACGTTTACGATAAAATTAAACGTTTATAAATTACTAATCATAAAATTCTATTTCTAGGATTAATCACTTAAGGTATGGATAAACAAATCATTAAATATGATTAGTGATCAAGAAAATAATTTTTCTTAAATCTTATACTTCCACAAAAATGTTTTTATAAAAATATAAAAACAAATTATTTATTCATTAAAAGAAATGTTTTATTAAAAACATAAAATTTGAATTTCAAATTTTCCCCCAAAAATGGAAGGTTCCATAACAGATACACTTTCACACAAAAAGACAAAAAATGGAGCCGTAGTCTAAGCGGTGGCCCCCCTTATATATAAGGGACCACCGGGACCCGTCCGCCAACCAACGGTCCAATTATTTTTGTCCCTATAAATACTAACTACTAGGGCCCACACCCATTTCAAAAATAGACTTCCTCTTTTGCCAAAAAAAATCTATCAGATCTAAGGTTTTCACTCTTTTTCCTTCAATCACAACACATACTGATCACTAACATTCCTTGATTTTGTTTCAAGTGATTAATTCTTTCTTCCCCTCCCCTCTTCACCTTCTAATCAAGTGCAAAGAGAAAAAAATCGTGAGTCTTCACATGACGCATTTGTTATCAATGATCCCTCGCTCTCTCTCTTTTTCATCTTACAAGATCAAAAACGATTGCATTACATATGTTTTTTGTCGTTGTATAAATTGATCGCTGTAGATCCAAGTGTTGTAATTGTATTCTTTGGTGGATTTGGATTGTATGTCAATCCAAGAGTGTATATCTCGTGAAGTGTGTGAAGACTTAGCAGAGTCTTAGATTGGTTCTAGCTAAGATAAGGACTCGACAGTCGTAGCTTAAGTGTCGGAAGAAGTAAGTAAGCGACATTTAAACATTTTACCTCTGCCTAAGAAGGAGCTTTTGACATAGTGAAAATCTAGAGGTGGAGTACCGCGGGGAGTGGAGTAGGGAACAAGAGATGCTTCGTTGTCAGACCACTATAAATATCGTGGCTTGGTTATGATCGTTTCATTCCTTACCTCTTTACTTATTACTTCATTGTTAGATAGTTTGTTGTGATTCATATGTTGGTTGATTGACATACGAACTCGAATCAAACTATTTCATAAGCAAAAACATTTAAAAAGCCGCTACTTAATTCGGTAAAACTATTCACCCCAAAACCCCCCCCCCCCCTTCTAGTTTCTACAACATGTTTACTATATTACGTAATTGGTTGAAAAATATAATAAACGATAAAAGAATAAAGGTAAAGAATTAAAAATAATTGAAACAATTCGATCTTTTATATAATAAAAGATAGGGCAAATTGCATAAAAGTGTACTAAACTTATACTCAATTTTAATTTAATGTACTAAACTTTTTTTTCTCAATTTAATGTACCAAACTTTTTTTTGGTTGCAAATGAAGACAATTAGGAGGTTACCAGGTCACCATCAAGTTACCTTCTTCTCCAACATGATTTTTCAGCTGGCGACCTCCACTGCTACCGCCTTCGGCAAGCCACAACCACCACCATTTTCGACCGTTTTCGACAGATTTTGACCGTTTTTGACCGTTTTTTACCATTCCGTCTGTTTCCGACCGATTTCGATCGTTTTCGACATATTTCAACCGTTTTCGACCGATTTCAACCGATTTAGACGGATTTCGACCGATTTCCATCGTTTTTGACCGATTTCAACAGTTTTTGACCGTTTTCGACAATTTTCAACCGATTTCAACTGTTTTTGATCGATTTCAACCGTTTTTTAACTTTTATGTCCGTTTTCGATCGTTTCAACCGTTTTGGAACCTTTTCGATCAATTTCATCCGTTTTCGTGTGTTTTTTATAATTTTCATTCGTTTTCCTACGTTGTCAAGCTTGTTTGAACGTTTTAAACGTTTTCGTCCGTTTTTAAACGTTGTGAAACATTTTTGTACTTTTTCGTCCATTTTTGTACGATTTGTTCGTTTACGCCCTTCTCCGTTTTTCTTTGTTTTCTTACGTTGCTTTCGTTTTCGTACATTTTGTACGATTTTATACGTCTTCATACGCTTTTTACATTCTTATAAAAAGTATTAAAATGTATAAAAACGGATAAAACTTTTGCAAACGTATTTAAGCGTAGAAAAACGTACAAAACGAACGAAAATGGTCAAAAACGGTGGACATCGGTGGAAATCGATCAAAAACGGTCAAAAGTAGTCGAAAACAGACGAAAACGATGGAAATCGATCCAAAACTATCGAAATCGGTTGAAAATGGTCGAAAACGGCCGAAATCGGTTGAAATCCGTCGAAAACGATGGAAATCGGTCGAAATCGGTTGAAATCGGTCAAAAACGGACTAAAACTGTCGAAATCGGTCGAAAATGGTCTAAAACGATCAAAATCGGTCGAAATCGATTGAAATCTATCGAAAAAGGTCAAAATCGATCAAAAACGAAGGAAATCGGTCGAAATCGGTCAAAAACGGTCGAAATCGCTTTGGGTGGTGCCGATAGTGATCGATTTGGAGGTGGTGGTGGTGGGTCGTCTGAATGCTAGGTTGCCGGAAAATCGTGTTGGAGAAAAGGTAACTTGATGATGACCTTGTAACTTCTTAATTGTCTTTATTTGCAACCAAAAGAAAGTTGGGTACATTAAATTGAGAAAAAAAAAGTGAAGTACATTAAATTGAATTTAAGTATAAGTTTAGTACATTTTTATGCAATTTGCCATAAAAGATATTATATCATTTTGGAATTTTTTATAAGATTTGATCTTATAGAAAAAAATGGACCAATCAGGGCGTTTAATTTTGATACGTATGCAAAATCGTGCGATAAAAAAGTCAAAATTGAAAAAATTGACGGAGAAATTTAATGAAGAAAAAAATACATAAAAATATAGGTTTCAAATTTGTGAAAAATAAAAACTTTAAAAAAAGGTGATTAATAAAACTTTAGTGGTTGAATTTTAAATAAATCATATAGAGTTAAGTGAAACTTATTATTTTTTATATTTTTTAATAAATCATATAATTTTTTATAAAAAAAGAGTTCAAACAATGGTGTGTCTAGTTAATTATTGGATGAAATTAGAGAGAACTTAAAAGGGTGAAAACCATAAAATACCTACGAACTTTTAAAATCGTCCTGACTTGATCAACGAACTAATTTTTGTTTCGACTACACCAACGTACTTGCTAGTTATGTGACAATATCACCAATATGACCGGCTGATTATACACGTCATACTTTTTTTTATTTTTTTAATATTTTTTTCCAAACTGTAATATTGTTTGTCCACTTAAGACACTTATTCAACTCAGTTGACCCGATCCATTACACACAGTTATTATACTTTTCTTTACCCTGGTCCCCAATTCACCCACATAAACATTAAATTCCTTTCAGCGTGTACCTAGCCAATATTCCAGATTGGGGTGACGGATATGAACCAACAAACAATGAAAACAAGTTTTTGGGGTCAACCATCATCCCAACGCCTGAATCACAATAAAGTCTGTGTAGTGATTTTATCCAAACATGTGAATGCTTAGCATTAAAGTGAGAGTTAATGAAGAGGTTGAATTGGGTAAATGCATTATCACTAGTAAAAAGATCATTTTTTTTCTTTGATTGTGATGATGGATAGTAATGATATAATGTGTGTCACAGATGAGATTTCTGATGAAGATGTTGAATTGGGTTCTGTTTATGAGGTAAATCATAAGAAGCTTCATCCAAGGACTCCAGTTCAGTTGCGATTGATCGACTTGTGTTGTTATGGTAAATCATAAGAAGCCTCATCGTTAAAGACATATTTTGGTGGTGGAATTACTAAGATGTATCCTGCTTTAGATGAGAATTTTGTGATGGGAATTAAGCTTGCAAGAAAAGTGCTTAAGAGGCAACTTCCATCTCAAGAGTTTGCTGAGAAAAAGCATTTGGAGGGGTTTTGGCTGGTGAACTCAAACAATACTCAATTTGGGTCAAAAGTGGTTTGGCCTAAGAACTGAAGAAGAATGAGATGGTAAGGTGGGGTGTTAGGAGGCAAGTTATGTACCATCTACTTCAAGGTGAAAAAAGAAGAAGAGAAGATCAACATGAAATTAATTGTGACTGTGAAGATGAAGATGTGGAGGTGGAATTACTTGATGATAATGTGGATAAAGAGGAGTATGATGCTGAAGTTGAAAAAGATCAAGAGGAGAACAGTTCTCAAGCTGAATCGGATAAAGAGGAAAATGAAGTAGAAGCTATAACAGATAAAGAGGATAATGATCTAAAAAAATTAATTAAAAAAATAATAATTTTGCCAGCGTGTACAAAAACCGCCACGGTGTCAGTAAGAATTTATCATATTGGTGATATTGGAACAATTTTAGCAAGTACGTTGGTCTAATCGGGACAAAAATTAGTTCATTGGTCAAGTCGGGGCGATTTTGAAAGTTCGTAGGTATTTTATGACTTTCACCCAACTTAAAATGAAGAGAAATAATGTCACAAATTACATGACACATCATTATATATATTTTGTGTGGAAAACTGGAAGGGGGTTGAATAGTTTACCGCTTTTTAATTTAAGGTTTTAAAGTGTTTGTAAAAATTCTAGATTCGACTTTATGTGAATTCAATACTTGCACAATATAAACAATATACCTATCTAAACAATTAATTAATTAACACAAAAATTGACAATATAAACAATCATACCTATCTAAACATTAATAAGATAGTATGAAGAAAGTTATGCAAGACCAGAGTTAAGAGTAAGAACAATCTAACCACTACGCGAGAATTTTATAGTGGCTTCAAGGCCATCGAGAGCTCCTCTTAGCCCTACTCCTCTCCCCACGAGCCATCCTAACCGAGAGTTTTCTTCCACTATGGTCAACAAGCTCTCCTTATGGCGGAGAAAACCGTACACAACGTTGCTTACTCCGATTTACGACACAAAGCTAAATGTCGAGTTCTAATTCTTAGCCTAGAAACCAATCTATCACAACACTACTTCACGACTTGCTTCACGACTTCTCAACTTCAAGGAATTCTTCACAACACTATCTAATCACAACCATCTAGCATATTGGAAAGAATCAACACGACTCTAACTATACTTACAAAGATCGCCAAGATCTAGCAACTACACAACTTTATAAAATTTACAAAAGATTTACAAGTTATGATATGGATGCAATAAGATTGCAACACCACACAAATGTGTAATACTTTTTCACTTGATGATGGAAGTATTCTTCTCTTGCGCTTGAGGAATTGAGCTTGGATCACTTGGAAACAAAGCTTTACGATTAAATGATCAAAGGATTTTAGAGAGGATATGTGAGCTGTTTTGGGCAGAAAGAATGAGTGCAAAAGGTGAGAAAATAGTGGGGAAAAGTCTAGTATTTATAGGACAAACTGGAGGAGCGTCTACCTAGGGGCGGTCCCCTTAAAATTAAGGGGGTCGCCCGTGTATTTAAGGGGGCCGCCCTAGACTAGGGTCTCCCCATTTTGTCTTTTGTGTAGGGGGAGTTTTTCTGGAATTTTTTAGCCGTTTTAGGTCCGAAAAATTTAAATTTTCATAATGTTTATTTTGAATAATACATTTCTTTTAATTGTTAAAAATATGTTTGTAACTTTTTATAAAAATATTTACTAACATTTTATATTGTTTGGAGGTTGATAAAATTTTCCTTTTGATTCATAAATTGCCACTTAAGTGATATTAACTTATCTCGAATGGAAAATTTACTCTGTTTACGTTTAATTTTACATTGAACGTTTTTATATTTTGTGATTATCAAAACGTAAAGATTAAGGCAATCACATCCTCATCTACGGGCACCCTTTGTAAGTGCTCATAGATGCCTCGGATGGCGCCTCCATGTCTGTCTGACAGTTGTTGCAGGAAATGCAACTTCAGCAACGGGTATTGGGTGGACCCTATCCACCCCAATGTCAACTGTATCATCATGGCTTTCCTTGGAGGAAGTAACTAAAGTAGGGAAAATAGGTGCATCCATATCCTGTACAAGCAATAGTTTATATAAGTCTTCTTTATATGAACCCATGCAAGGTGCGTGCAGTATGGAATGCAAACGTGATACAAAATGATGTATGATGAAGTGAATATGCACTCCTGGCAGAGATGAATGATGGTAAGATATCGTATTTGATAGCTTAATCTTTGGGTAGCGTTTAGGTCCTATGAGCTTATAGTGCTCCCTTGCCTAAAGAAATGTTCTCCTATTTATATAAATAACCTTTATATAAATAATTGTACGATATACGTAGAAGAATGCGTATATATATGCATCACGTAAATACGCAATGTAATCATGTAGCAAGTTGTGTGTCTGTATATATCAGACACGAATTTCTATAGTGATCTCATCATTATAGTTACGCATAATTGTTTCACATAATACCTCTAAGGATTTACTCCTGTCCCACGAGTCCTAACCACCTCGAGTTATGTAACAACTTGTCATGACTCAATTTCACAACTCATCAAACAAGAACTGTCTTGAGATTCAGTCATGAATTGTTACACATCTCGACCTAATTAATCAACTTACTCGACGTTGGACAATACTCGAACCTTTACGTTCGTCTAACTTCACATAGTTATCATATTGCACGTATATCATATATGGTCCTGAGGCTATGGTGCAAACCACCATACCTCAACAAGGCTCGTAATATATCATAAACACATATATGGATCACGAAAACACCTAGTACGACCAACTAATGCAATGACCAACTAAAGCAACACTATCGAGTTGCTATGACTGTCCCCTGATACTGGTTATAGTTCAGACAAAAACTTTTTGACCTGGTTCTCTATAACCTTGGCTCTGATACCAATCTGTAACACCCTCAAATCCGAGCACGCAGCGGAATGTTGAATATCCGAGGGAGTTACTTCATAGATCAATAGCACAAGATATAAGAACGACCACTAAATGTGTCGTTTTGAAAAGATACATTGGATTTCAACCAAAATACTTGTTTGTTACATAAGCACAACGGCTCAAATTGTTCAACAACAAAAATGTAAAGACTTTACTTCATAACAAATGTCCCAAAATGTGATGCACGTAAATCTTTAGTATTGACCCTTCATAAGAGACCTCCAATGTATCACGACATCTCATGCCTTATTGACCTAAAAAACATGCTTTAAAACGTCAACATAAAGTTGGTGAATTCATAGGTTTATTGTAATCAGTAGTAGGACCGCAAGATTTCCAAGTGTATGATTAAGCAACCGTTGCAAACATCATAAAAAGTAATTACGTTTTCCTAAGCTCATGACACCGAAGCTTGACATGAATGAAAATAGGGCCTTTGGTCTTCAATATAACCCTTAATAGGCTGTCCCGGCCCATTAGATGGGTAAGGGTGGCCCATTAAGAATTTCTTCGATTACGGCTTCGGGTTTGACCTTTGACGTTTGTTGACTTTTTGGATTTGACTTGACTTTGGCTTCGATTTGACTTTGGCTGTTCCACGCTTTTCCATTCCGTGCTCGGTTTTGTCGTTTTTGGCTTTATTTTTCGTCCTTTTCTGGGATATCTGTTTCCTGCACAATATAAATGAAAACATACAAATATAGTGTATTTTTGGTACGTTTTTGGTCATTTAAGTCCGATTTTAATGGTGAAAGGTATGTCTAATTAAACGCATATCAATAGTCCTCTGGAAATTGATAATAGATATCCAAGTATGAATCACACCATCAAATACCTAAGTAAATACGGTCAGTCTTAGTCTACAAGTTTAGGCTAAAGACTCAATGTATAAACTACAATAAATTTGCTAGTTTATGTGTACTGTTATCACTTGTGTGGTGGTGTACGTGTTTAATGTATTTGAAATTGTTTGATGGCTCTTGGGAAAACGGATATACTTTCTTAATAAATATACTTATTTATTAAGTCGTAAATTAAACCCGTTTAATGTCCGAATATTATTAATATTCGACCGATTCTTTAAGCGTTTTATTAATTCACTTTTGATCACAAATATACCCTTAAGCTTCTAGATATTACACTTTAGTCCCTAGGTTTATAAAATATAAACATTTACACTGTAAACCCCTTTAGTTTTGATAATTACATAATTAGTCCTTTAAGTTTACAAAATGAAATTTAGGTCTTTATAATTACTACTGGTAGATATAGTCATTACTACTGGTAGCATATTAGTTACTCCTGGTAGAATAATATTGTCATTAGTACTGGTAGTACCATAATGGTTACTACTGGTAGCATATTAGTTACTCCTGGTAGAATAATATTGTCATTAGTACTGGTAGTACCATAATGGTTACTACTGGTAATGTTATAGTTACTACTGGTAGATATAGTCATTACTACTGGTAGCATATTAGTTACTCCTGGTAGAATAATATTGTCATTAGTACTGGTAGTACCATAATGGTTACTACTGGTAATGTTATAGTTAGTCCGGGTAGTACAAATGCATTCGTTAAGCTTATTTAAGTTTGCTTAAGCTGTTTGGCTTATTGATAAGCTCGGATGAGCTTATTTTGAGCTTATTGGGCTCGTTGGCCCAACAACCATTTACTGAAAATTAGTACCAAGGTCCATTAAGGTTCGTTTGGTTTTTAAAGGGTATAAGGGCCTATATAAGTTTCAATAAGCTCGTAGGTTACCTTAATAGGCTTGTTCGGCCTTATTGGGCCCGCTTGTGGCCCGTTAAGTTTTCTTAAACATTTGATTCTTTCCTATGGGTTCATGTTTCATATAAGCCCTCGATAAGCTCATGGGAGCTTAATTATAAGTTGAGAGCCTTCACTAATAGGTCGTTGGGCCGGTTGGGCCCGAACGTGGCATGTTGGATCGTGAGAGGTCCATTGGTTTCTCTAACCATATATAGGATTCGAAAATAGTCTTAGCAATTATATTTCGTTTGTTAGCCCCTATACACTAGTCGTGTTACCCATGCAACCAATTGTTTAAGTCGTGTATACCTTCCAAAGCCATTGTGTCGTGTTTTTCCTTAAGAGTTTACGTATGGTTTTCTCATAACGGATGGTTTTCAAAACCTTATTTGTTACTAAACACGTTACTCGTTTCCTTTATAGTTTTACCACCACACCAGTTGTTAAGTGTATTCATAATACGCATCATGCGTCCTTAATTCATTTATCATGCGTGTTCTCAAGCTAGTGTGCTATACATACATACATTTGACCCATAAGCTAGTCATTACGAAAAGAATACGCATAATACGATTGTCATGAGTTTGAATGTGACTTACAAAGGTCCTAGCGCCTTGTTTAAGGGTATGCGAGTAATGTGGCAATCCACGTGTGTAAAACGCGATCAATAACCAAATCCCAAGCTTCAATACTTTGTAAATGCCCAACCCTAGCTCGTGTAAACTCCTTTATAAACTTGTATGACAACTAGGAATGTTTGTGGGTTCGAATGAGATCAAGGGAGGTGTTTGTTTGCGGTTTGAAACTCGAACTAAGGGAAGAGAGTATATATGATTATGGTTTGAGTGAGTGTGAGTTGTAAGAGTGTTAAGTGTTAAGTGTGAGTGTATATTTATAGCCAAAGAGCTAGTTAACTCTCCTAGTTTCACAAACAACCCAAACCGAACCAAAATCGTGCCTTAGGAGGTGGTTTTTGAAGTTTCTAGTTAACTACACCTTGTTTTGTTAAACCACTCAAGTACATGTCTTAATTAGAGTATATTTGTACAAGATTTGGTTAGATACTAGAAATCTTAAGGATTTGTACTAATACATGCATGTTGCCGTGACCTAAAGGGGCAAGGGAGGGTTCATTGGTTATTATCCAATGTGTAATGGGTTAGTGGAGACAATTAGGACACATATTAATTAACTAGGAGATGTACAAGTACTTGTGAGGATCATTAGGAGATTTTCTAGGTGTGTTTGTGTGTGTAACCGGCCCTTAGTGGGTCACATATACAAAATTGATTTAATTTTTGTGTTTAAGGTTTCAAAGTGGGTATTGGTTTGAGTCTAGGTAAGTCTAGGTATTTCCGGGGTATGTCCAAATGTATTTTATTGCGAAACGTAACCCTTTTACGTGACCAATAAAAATAAAACACGCAAAATTAATAATTATCTTCTTAATAATTATTTATTACTTGGTAGATGTGGACCTTAATTTATTTGATGGCCGTTTACATTAAATGGTTATTTCTAGTCCACGCGATTTAGCTCTAAAGCAAAATTAAAAGTAAACGCGTATCAGATCATAATAAATAGTGACAATTTAATAGGAGTCGTAAAATGACCTAAAATTGAGAAATGTTACTGTAAGTTATAAAAATAAAATGAAAACTTACTTGTTGTTGAAAAATCCTTAATGGTACAATGCTTTGAAAAGTAAATTGACAATATTTTAAAAGACATAAAACATAAGAAAACGCTTTAAACAAGTAGAACTAGTCTACTCCTAAAACTAGATGCCCCCTTCACTGCGTGAATCATCCCCTATTTATAGGGTGATGTCTTGTGCAATCCGTGAGATAAGAACAGCTTCTATCATTCAATCATCCTAAAATTAGCTTCAATCAATCTCTTGGCCAATTAAAACCGTATCATTGATTCTTTTGACTTTCCCAAAATTATCGTCGCGTCATATCATCCAATAGGAGCTCTTGAGAGTGCCACGTGGCACTGAGGGTGTCAGGATTGGTTTGAGAGGTTCGTTGAAAGCGTCCGCATCATTAGAGGAGGTGGGTTTGGCTCGTTTTGGGCTTTCCCGCCCTTTTCGGGTTTATTTTATTATATTTTAAATTTGGGGGTTAAGGGAGATAACGGGTGTTAGGTTAGGGACTGATGGTGTTAGTCCCTGGGGACTAACGGTGCAATACTTCCAAGGACTAACGATGTAATAGCAGGGTTTGGTTTAGGCTAATGGCTGTTAAGTCCTTATTTGGGCTTATTTTGTTCAATTGGACCGGTTTTATATTTGAAGGCTTTGGGCTTTTGTGATATAAAAGGCTTAGTATAGATGGCATAATAGACTGACTTGGCCCATTAACTTGGGTTGGGGTTGGTTCACTAAGATGCATATGCCTTTGGCTTTGGTTTTCTACGCTCTTTCCAATCTCGTGCTCGGTTTTGTCCGGTTTTTGCCTTGTTTTTGTCTTTTTGTGGATATCCATTACCTGCACAGTAAATAATACAAAACAAGCATATATTTGACATTTTAAGTCCGTTTTTGGTCATTTAAGCTTGTTTTATTAAGGAAAAGGTATGTGTATTTAAGCACATACCACACAACAAGGAGAGAAGCACTCCCCCACACTTATATATTATTAATACTAAACTAATATATTATTACTACTAAGAAAGATAAAAAGAGGAAGAGAACACGGGTTGCCTCCCGAGAAGTGCTTGTTTTTGTTCGAGTCTCTAGCTTGACTCTAGTGTTATTTCATTTTAGGTCCATGGTCAAATCCATCACCCGATGTGAGGTGAGGATGGTAATAGTAATACATAACCTCCGTAGGTGAGTATGCAGCAAGACGGGGTGATGGCATATGATGAAAACCAAAAGAAGGGATCTCCATCACCCTCGTCTCCTCACCCGAATATGTTAGGGAGAAAAATGGATCAAATCTTTCCACCTCCCTTAAGCTTAATTACTTAGAAGCGGGAGGTGGTGTGACTAGCAAGGAAGACTCATCAATAACTAGAGTCGACTCAGGGGGGTCCAGACTACTAATGTCCTCAAACTCCTCATCAAAGAGTGGATTATCATAACATAAGGTATAATCATCATTAAAGTCGAAGAGAGGGTTTGAGAAAGTCACATCATAAGATCTAGGCACCGAATCAGAATTACCTAAAGGTTCATCAAACACCCTTGGGACTGGAATAAGGTCATTGGTTTCTATATCTCTAGAATTAAAGTCAATTTCCCTATCCCCTATTGAGAGGGTGTCTAAATGCTCTCCTAAAGGTAAGTCGATATCTACTTTTCTTTCTCCCAAAACATCAAGTCTAGGTGAGGGTGGAGAATAAAGTGGCATACTACACTCTAAATCATCATAAACCGATGTCACCTCCGACTCCCTTAGGATTGGAACAAGATCATCAACACTAGACTTTATGAATTCATTATTTTCCCTTTCGGGAGTAGTGCTAATAACCTTATCCCCCATTAAGAAGGTGTCGGAAGGCTCCATGGTAAGTGAATGATGGTGTTTATACAAGAGGCGGTAGGTTTATGACTGGTGAGCAGTATAATGATACATAAACAGTGCTCCTCGTTCATGATCACATCGTGTAATCATACTCCCTTAGCTTAAGGAAGATTATAAAAAATCTAAATACTAAGGGGCGACTGATCAATATGGTACTGTAGAGGTTAGTCAAAACAAGGAAAGTCATAATTGTTACTAGGAGAAGGCTCATAGACAAGCTGGTTCCTGGTTTGACAATCAGAGCTATAATGGGGACCTCCACAGACCTCACAACAGTCAAACTATTATGGTTGACTTGATGAATAATATGAAGGTTAGTTATAACCAAAATCTTGATTGTAACAGGGACCCTGATCATAGTTGGGTGTGTTCCCTGTTTGACAATCAAAGCCCGGGTGAGGGCTTCCTCTACAATACTCACACGAGTATGTCTTAATCGGGTGTTGTGGGGGTTGGTTAAAGAAATTGGGTGTTTCATTGTTGGAATAAGGGTTTTGGCTAAGACAACCCGTTTTCCTGTCCTTAAAATTTACCACAACCCGGACTAATTCTCCACCATTTTGGGGACCCCACAAACATGGCCATTATATTGGCAGATAATATTTGTTCTTTCAAGTTGATTCCAAAGCTCGAATAGTTTGCCAGTTGCTCATTTAAGCTTCCGAGTAGGACATAGCAAATAAAGAATTAAATGGATAAGAAGATAAAGAAGATAAGAATTAAACGAAATTAGAGGATAAAGGAGAATATTTTTAGATTTTTTATAAAGATAATAAAAATATAAATAAAAATATAAATATTTTTTTGCATTTTTTTAATATTTATAAAAAGAAAAGGAACGATGAAAATAAAAATAAAACAAGAAGGAAAATATTTTTGGATTTTTTTTTTTTTTATTAAGTGACGAAAAAAAAAATAAAAATATACTTTCGATGAAAGGATCCTTCAAGCACATAAACTTCAAACACCATGTGTAGATGTACACCTCTCCCCGGCAACGGCGCCAAAAAATGATTCGTCGAGTAATATAATATAAGTAATCACGTCGGATAAAAATTACTTTAGGAAAAGTAATTATCTATCCTCCGGATGTCGTGTCCCAACGAGAGATGAATTTGAAATTCACGAAAATGCTTCCAATTTAATGCTTGAATATCTTTAAATTTTGGTTTTTGATTTAACACTAAATTTTAAAAACTACTAAACTAGATTATACTAAATAACGAATAAGCTAAAACAATTAATGAAATGAAACTATAATAAAATGTATGCTTTGCTAATTGACGTGAATATGTTCCTCAAGTGTGAATTAAGGTTTTACTTAACGAATTAACATCCTTAGAAAGGACTAATTATTCACACGTTGGTTTTATTTTGACTAAAAACTCTTTAAAAAGTATTATTACTTGATTGTGTCGTTGACTATTTTTTGGATTTTCCTTTATATCATTCAAACTACAAATCTAAATAATCGATAGATTAATAATTTTAACAAACATTTTTTACAATCCACACTTAATTTCTAATCCACAAAAGCACAAATAAACTACTCACTAATCATAACAATTAAGCTAGCAACAATCAATAAAGCAAACATGAACATTTTTTTATTAAATCTACTAAATAAGCTACTACTAATAAAGAGTAAAAAAGATGAGAAAGTAGAACCCGTTTGATGAGAACAAAACGAATTAAACCACCCACTCTTATAAACTTAATTAAACTTTTAAAGTTTAAGACTTTATTAGTTTTTATTTCACTAATTAATTAATAAATTTTTGAGATTTATTAAATAATAAGCTAGGTAAAAACTTAAAAATCTTAGAACTTTAATAGTGAAACTAGTTTATAAGAACCATCAGCTCCTCGCCTACGTGTTGAACCATATTTATTAAACAATAAATCAAACAAAGGGTTAAGACAAATAAACTATGATAATAAGCTATAAGCTTAAGACTTAAATTCTAAAACGTTAAGTATTTTGGAATAAGTAAGCTAAAGCTAGAAGGTCTAAACAATAAGCTATATTAAAAAGATGAAAAATAAACTAGATTTACTTGAAAACTAAATGGAATAAGCTAGATCTAAAAATAAAACATGAAATAAGCTAATAAGCTATCAAAGCTATTCGAATAAGCTAATAAATAGCTTATTCGAAAAGAAGGGACAAAAGGAAATCAAAAATAAGCTAAGCTTATTTCGAATATATAAGCTTAAAAATCAAAAACGAATAAGCTATAGGAGCTTATTTGATTAAGTGATAATAAGCTTTTAAGCAATAAGCCAAAATAAGCTTAAAAAGAAAAGAAAATAGAGGATTAAAAAAAGAATAAGCTCAAGTAACATCTTCAATAATCTTCATCTTCATAAAATAAGCTAAAAGAGTTGATTACAATAAGATAAATAAGTTATAAAAGTTTTTACAATAATTCCTAAAATAAGCTAAAAAGACATAAAAAAGCTACACTAAAAGAAACTACACTACTCTAAATCTACACTACTCCTATACTATTCTAATTAATGGATAAAAATCGTCTGCTGCTTTCATTTAAATAGCTCAACCCACTGAGGGGTAGTTTTGTCTTTTTAAGTTGCCAGCCAATGAGAGCTCCAGATCTAGGGTCAATTTCGTTTGTATGGGGAGCGTGTGAATGAAATTGCCTGGAAGTTTCCTCAACCGCCTATGATTGGCATTTAATGCTAACTATTGACAGCTGCATAATACCCGATTCACAAACCACAAGACGCCACGTGGCTTCTAGAAGCCTCAGAATCCTCACCTGGTACTAACTCCCAATCATTTCTGAACCCCCTTCGCAATCTGAACCTTCTAAACCTAGTATGAACAGTACCTCGTACTGAACCTGCAGAACTGACACCCAACCATTATTAGTGCCACGTGTCACCACCCGAGTGGTGCCACGTGACCTGATTACTGTTCTGGCATCGTCACCAGAGCCACCGTCAGACCACCAGTCAACGACAGTCAACGGTGGCGGTCAACAGACCACCGATCAATGGTCGTTGACCGCCAGTCAACAGACGGGTCAACGGGTCAACGGTTGCCACGTGGCAGCCAAGTGGTGTCCACGTGTCACCACGTGGCAGCTGACGTGGCTGAGGGGATATACCCTCATGTAGAATTGAACTCAAGGCCTTAAGGATAAAACCTTAAGTGACATAGATGTGCCAACTATGCTATGCATAGTTTCAATTATCATAAGGCAATATTATTCTTTTATACTAGTTTTGGTCTGGGTCATGTTCAAATAAGCTAAAGGTTCAAAAAGGGACGTGTAGGGTTCAAATAAAAAAGGTTCGGGGGTCAAGTAAGGTACCGATAGACTCGTAATTTCGTGCTCTTTCCAAAGGTGTGATCGTGGAATATTAACAAATTTGTTTGAATCTCGATAAATGTAAAAACGTCGTCGAAAGTCACCCGAAAATTACCGTTTTTGCTTTGTTTTCAATCATTTGTACCTGTAAGACATAAAAACACAATACAAACATATTTGCAAGATAATTACTCATATTTTAGTATTTTTGTCCGTTTTAATGTGTTTTCCGGGGTACAAATGATGTGTGTTTAATCACAAAGTTCGCAGTAGACCTTCTCACTTTGCATCAAAACTGAGCCCAACCCTTTATGCGAAGCATCGCAGTAGACCACAAAGTTCGCACTTCCTTCTGGTAAGGCCAAAATCGGCGCACTACACAACTTCTTCTTCAACAGTTGAAATGCGGCTTTTGCCTTCTCTCCCCAATCAAACTTCACGCTCTTCTGAGTCAACTTCGTCATAGGTCTAATGATTTTCAAAAACCCTTCGATGAATCGTTGGTAGTAACCAACGAGACCTAAGAATTAACGAATCTCTGTTGGAGTCTTGGGTGACGCCCAATCCTTGATTGACTCAATCTTAGCAGGATCAACGTGAATGCCTTCACTATCAATCAAGTGACCGAGAAATTTCATTGTCGACAACCAGAATTTACACTTGGAAAACTTAGCGAACAATTTCTCCTCCTCAAACAATCTCAATATCAACTTAAGGTGTCCTTCATGCTCCTTCTTGTTCTTGGAGTAGATCAAAATATCATCAATGAAAACGATTACGAAATTATCCAAGTACGGTTTGCACACCCTATTCATAAGATCCATGAATATCGCCGGTGTGTTGGTCATTCCAAATGGCATTACCTGGAACTCGTAGTGATCATAGCGAGTCTTAAATGCCGTCTTTGGAATATCCTCTTCACGAACTCTGAGTTGGTGATAACCAGACCTCCAAGTCAACTCCAGTAATCCTATGTCCCTGAAGTTTCTACTCACTCTCTATAACCTGAATCTGGTGTATTGGAATCTCTACAGCATGATCATGAAATCTTTGTACCAAACCTCCCAATGTCTCATAGGTAACCTTTACAGCTCCATTTGCTGTGACATGATCAAGAACATCCTCTCTAATAGACTCATGCACATCATCCTCGATAACTGGCCTGACCCTCGGGTCAACCTCAACCTCAACCGTGTCTCTCTCTCTCTAGACTCGACCTCTTCCTCGGTCGCAGTCTCAACCACATCTCTATCATCCACCCTTCTAGCTCTAATAGCATCAGCATATGCAATACACTCGTCAATATGTGCCTGAATGTCAGAGTCGATATCAGGCTCGGTGTAAGGCTCGTAGCTATCGTCAATGTCGACTCCTAAACCAACCTCTCTAGGTATGTATGGCACATAACCGTCCTCTAAACTAACCTCTAAATCAATCACTGAATCAGAATCCCTAATCCTCTTAGGTGGTGGTGAAAGGTCAGCACGTACGAGAGATAAAGCTCCGCGCATGGGTGAGATACGGGTACTGATGGGGACCTATATCTCTTGCGAGACGACCTTTTAGAAGCTGCAGTCGGCGAACCACAAGAAGTCTTTGATATGGCATAACCCAAAGAAGAATGTCTCGAAGAAGAATCCGATGGGTATCTCGATGCGAGTCGATGGGTAGGTAATGATCCAACGCTCTTCCTGGCAGTCAATATCTTAAGTACCCTATCGGGCTGGGTACGATAAGGTCGACCAATAGGAATCGGTTATCCTAGTAAGACAAGAACAGCTGGTCTGCGAGGTAATCCGGGTGGTAAAGGTAAAATTTGACGGATAGGTAATGATGGTGGTGATGAGCGTGCTGCTACTTGGCTCCTCCACTGAGCAACGACAATCTCATATGGGTCTTGCGATGGTGGTGAATCAGGGGTATCATTGTCAGATGAGTTAGTGTCAATGAATGGGGAAGTGTACTAAATAATAGGAGCAACATATGGTATAATGGGTATAGTGGGTGAGATAGTGGGTGTCAGCAGGGTGTCCTCATGAATGACGAGAAAATCAGTAGTATGTGTAGTGGGTGGAATGGTAATAGGGATCGTGCCGAACAAGATGACTCGAGCAGTGGATGTCCCCACGCTCTCCTCTGATGAGTCTGATGAAATCAAGATGACGAAAAAAAGCCATAACCTATACAAGCAAAAGTTTATATAAATCTCCTTTATATGAAACCATGCATTATGCAGGGGAAGACTGAATAATATAATACCAAGTAAAATACATTATGCAAATTACATAGAGCGATATGAAATTAACAATTATGTAAAATAATAATATTATGATTACTATATATGTAAGGCAAAGTTAGATCATGTAAAGGCACAATTAGTCCACATAGGGATCCCATACTGGTTATAGACCAGACCTAGTTAAACTACATGGTTCTCTATAACCTTGGCTCTTGATACCAATCTGTCACACCTCTAACGGGGCCTGAACGGAATACGTGTCCGGGGGCGTGACGTCATACATATCTCCAGAACAAAGCATAGAAAACGACCTCTAAAGGGGTACGTTTTAGAAAATACATTACTCGTTGCACAAGTTAAAGATAATAAAGTTTTACAACCATTTCATTGTTAATAACATAGCGGAAACATTAATTAAAGATAGCGGAAGCAATAATTAAGTTTTAAATAAAAGACAACGAGCAATAATATAATAGTCTTGAAATTTAGTTCATGTCACATATAATAAAAACTTCAAGAGATACGTCATGACAAATCCAGCTAAGCACCTGAGAAAAACATGCTTAAAACGTCAACAAAATTGTTGAGTGAATTCATAGGTTTAAATTCAAGTGAAAGTATAGTGGACCACAAGATTGTAACGTATGCGACAGTTATAACAAATACAACTTCACATAGAAAGGTATTTACGTTGCGCTAAGCTCATGACCCCGAAGCTAATGGTGATAGGTAGCATGTGTATTGCCCTATAAAGATTGCCCTGGTAGGTGTCTGACCAAGACCACCCAAACTTGTTTTGACATGAAATACATCCGTTGGCCTGTACATCAGTCGTACCCGACCAGTAAGAATTACCAAACCCGGATGGGGATTATTAGTCCTAATAGATCTATTTACTAACTCGCTCTTGCTTAACCAACAGGTTAAAGGTAATTAACGGTTCATGATAGTAGGGCGGATAATGGTCTAAGCTACTTAGGAAACACGTAAACCAGGGAAAGTATCCTGTAAAGTACTTGTGTCTAGTTTTCAAAACAAGCAATGTTTCTCACCCCAAGTTGTAAAACATTTATTAAAAAAACGAGCAAAAGTGGGGCTATGAACTCAGAGTAACTGGTGAAGAATAACAGCTGAAATAGAACGATCACGTGGGTTCGCACAATAGTGCTAGGTCTCAACCTATGAATAAGCGGTCGGGTTTTAGAATTTACACGATGAAAGAAATATGAAATCGAATAAGAGTTTGGAAAGTCGTTGTACGTTTATTACAAAGAAAGTGTCCTTGATAAAATTGTCGTGTGGTAGTCGTAGTGGTTTTGACTTGAAGAAATGTGTTACGAAGTTAAATATAGAGTATGTTAGAAAATTTACAAATAAATATATTTCAGCATTTTACCCGGTAACCCAAAATAATAATTTAGATATTACGAAGAAAATTAATGTTTTTATGTTTGATTTACGTAACTTCCCGGCAGGTTACCTATGCTAGTGCTACCCTTGCACAAGCACGCTTAACTGCCGATATTTAAAGAAAGTACTTAAATAAAAAATATAAATATGTATTTATATATATTATTTATTATTTATAAATAATATGTTTTAGTAAGGTTTTATAAAATATAAGTTTTTCCCAAATAATTATAAGTATACAATTTTTATAAAATTTTGACATGACCCGTTCGTAAATATTAGTTTTCCAAAGTGGTAGACTTTAATCCCAAAATACTTTCAACGCTTTGCTTCAAATTAATACATTCCCAAGAAAAAATTACATGTTTCGTCCCTATGGTTTATACCAAACATCACGTTTCGTCCCTATTTCATTTTAATTACACTAGGCGTCTCTAATTTTGAAACTGGTAACGCTAGTCGTCCCTATTTTGGATGGTCGTTAACTTTTCTCGTTAAGTCTAATTATTAAAAGGGTATTTTGGTCTTTTTGCTCCTGTCACCACCATAGGGACGAAACGTGTAATTTTTTATACGAATCAACTTAAAAAAAGACCAATTTTTTTTCTTATTATTATTATTATTACGAGCAATAATAAAAAAAATCTTAAATTTTTTTTTTAATTTTTTTAATTTTGTTTTCAGTTTACTAGCAATAATAAAAAAAATTATTTTTTTTTATTTCGGTTTCAGTTTACTAGCAATAATAAAAAAATTATTTTTTTTATTTCGGTTTCAGTTTACGAGCAATAATAAAAAAAGTTAATTTTTTTAATTCGGTTTCAGTTTATGAGCAATAATAAAAAAAATTAAAATTAATTTTTTTTAGTTTGGTTTCGGTTTACGAGCAATTTTATTTCGGTTTCAGTTTACGAGAAGAAAAATAATAAGTCACGGTGTTTTTTAAAATTTTTTAAAAATTGCTCGAATTGAAACCGAAGTAAAAAAAATTAAAATTTTTAAATTTTTTTATATTATTGCTCGTAAACTGAAACCGAAATAAAAAAATTTAAATTTTTAAAAATAAGAAATAATAATAATAATAATAATAATAATAATAATAATAAGAAAAAATTACACGTTTCGTCCCTATGGTGGTGACAGGAGCAAAAAGACCAAAATACCCTTTTAATAATTAGACTTAACGAGAAAAGTTAACGACCATCTCAAAATAGGACGCCAGCGTTATCATTTCAAAATTAGGACGAACTAGTGTATTTAAATGAAATAGGACAAAAACGTATTTTGAATAAACCATAGGGACGAAACATGTAATTTTTTCCATTCCCAAACATAAGTTTTGTAAATACTAAGTTTCGATAATAATAATAATATTCATAAGTTCTAATAAGTAATAAAAATAAGCCGAAAACGTTAAATAGGTGTCCTATAATGCTTTTTAGGCCCAATAAGCCTAAGCGAAATAGATGTATACCTAATAGACCAAAAATAATCCAAAAACGCAAAAAAGCTTTTAGCTTACCAAATAAGCTACACAAATACGCCACGACTAACCAAGCCATGGCTTTATAACCCCACGGTTGGGCTTGGTCCTAGGGCCTCGACAACCCCCAAAAGTCAACAAACACTCTATTGGGCTAATATATTTAGCCCGGTGAAGCTCAAAAACCATATAAGTTACCAAGTACAGCAATAAAATCACTCTAGTAAAATACGAGACCATATACAAAAAAGCCTAAAGTACACCCTTTATGATTTAGTAAGTGATGATCGACATAGATTACACATAACACACAAAAAAGCTTCGAGTCCAGAGCTTATTAATAAGCTAAAACAAGTAAAAAGCTTTATAAAAATCATGCTTTTATAAAAGTTTCACCACGACAATAAAACTAACATTTTCTTTCTTTCCTTTTTTAGATTTTCGAACCAAAGACACAACCTTTTTAAGGTTGTGTAAATTTTAAAGTTTGAGTTTTAACGATCCATTTGTACACATCGTCTAAACGTTATAAGAACAAGGAAGAAAAACTAAAAATTAAAAAAAGATGAACTTTACCGGATTAGGATGAACAAAAGAATCTCAAAGCTAACGAACAACACGAAACAATACCCAAACAACTATTTATACAACCCCGAATACACGTCTAGCTTCCCAAAACTTGATCAGGTCGATACGATGTAGGTGGGTGCATGGTGGTGGTTGGCGGTGAACGACAAGAGGAAGAGGGAGAAGAGAGGGAAAATTATGAGCATGTGTTTTTAGAGAGAGGAAATGAATGAATGAAATGAATGGTGCTTTGAATTAAGTAATGGAAAGAAGGTGTTTAGGTTCATTGCATGGATTTGAACTTAGAACCTTCATAGAATAAGGTTAAGGAATGCTTGGCATCATGGGGACAATAGTAACAAAAATTTAGAGGGAATGCTAGGAAGGGGGGGAGGGGAAGCATAAGGGGGAAACAAGGGGAATGTTGTCATACTATGGAAAGTATCAATTTGAATTAAGAATCCTAAGACATCTTGATTAATTTCTTATATGTCTTTAGATATTTTTCATTGGTTTACGGTATACGCAAAAAAAACCGAAAACACGCTATAACATCGAATAAAATTCTAAAATTTTAACTACCAACCCGATATGTAAAAACGCGACTATTGTTGAAAGACTACATTAAGTAGCAACTTGGAATGATTCCGGTAACGAATCTCAGATAAACACGGGATAACTTCCCGATTAAACGTAAAAATTACTCAGAACTTATAATAGTTTTAAACGATGAACAGAAATGGTTAAAATATTGGTCGGAAATTGCGGGGTGTTACAAACCGCCCTTCCCGAACCATTATATATCGTGGTGTCTTTCTCTATCTCTATCTCTATCTCTTTCTACTTATTGATTCTTTACTAAGTAGATCATCACACCACTGGCTCTTTCGAGACTTGAAGTTTTATAAACTTTGAAGAAGTCAAGAAAATCGTATTCACCCCCTCCTCTACGGTTCTACATCCTCTAATCTCTCTTTCAGCTTTAGCTTTAGTTCTGAAAGCTTTGCTCATAGATATTTGAAGCTCTAAGTCATGTTGGAGTTGGTCTTGAACTGTGTTAACTGGGATCTCTGGATTAACCTTGACTTGATCAAATATCTTCTCTGACAAGAATTTATAGTGTAGTGTTTGATTTTTCTGGATTGAAGGCATTTGTGTGTACCTGTATGTGTCTTCACCACCCAATTTTTTGTGTGTTTGTCTTTTCCCACATACAAGACCTAAGGGCGGAGATCCCCTTTATCATGTGCATCTAAAGCAGAAGAACATGCTTAACTGTCATCATTGGTACAAAAATGAATATTCTTATTTTACATCCACGTATAAGGGCCACTGATCCACTAGGCCCAACTTCCATAAATGCTTCACGAGGTCTTGACGAAAGCCATGTGTAGGTTGTTTATAATTTCCCACCTCGACCATAGCAGGACTCCGCATCGTCTTGAAAATAAATATCATAATGATCAAAGGTGTTGAGAGTGTTGGGATTCATAGTTGTTTTTTTGAAAGAAAAATAAGTAGTGTTGAGGTAGAAATGTTATTGGAAGTGTGTATAAAATTTGGAATAATAAGGAGGTATTTATAGGATTTTTAAAAGGTAAAAATTTAAAAAAAGAGGAAAAAACGGCTATATTTGGACCAAAAATTACAAATTTATACTTTATTACCGTTATAAAACGTTCAAAAAATATCCCATGGCGTGGGCTGGTCCGGTCGGCGCGAGAAGCGTATTAGTGGATAAATAGGCCCAAGCCCGGTTTGTGGGTTTTGGGCATTAGGGTTTCACCATTATAAATAATGGTCATTAATAACATTATACCTAAGGGGTTTATTCGATCCTCCGACCTAAGTGGCTACGTTGAGCCGCCGTCCTAAACCACCCCGTCAAACTCTACATATTACCTCTCAATAATAAATCTTCGATCTGCTGTTTGTGCTCTCACTCAAATAAGTAAGAATGAGACATCTGGATTCATCAACCATATGTCACATTATCTCAGTGGTGAAAGATCCAAACACCAACCATCAATATTCAGGTTCACATATCGAGATCTATACATTCAGCGAGATTTTTTTAAGGATCTATAGTTTTTTAGGTTAAAAAAAGTTATAGTTGTTCTATTGTTTGTTAGTGATTTGTGTTATTTGTGCTAAGGTCATAAATTCACACAACCGTGATTTGTGTTGGTGATTTGTGCTAAGGTCACAAATCCACACAATCGTTAATGTTTTGTTTCTTTTTTTCTTTTCTAGTTTACTACTCCAGTCCGAGCTTTCATGATTTCATTGCTCGGACTGCAGGGGAGTATTAGTGGATAAATAGGCCCAAGCCCGGATTGTGGGTTTTGAGCATTAGGGTTTCACCATTATAAAGAATGGTCATTAATAACATTATACCAAAGGGTTTATTCATTGTCTAACAAAGCGTTGGCGCCAGACACGGTATCGTTGACGCGGGCAAAATGTGGGCTGGCGCCATGGCACAAGGTTACCGACCCCTCTTATTATCAGTCTTATGAACATAACATCTCATACATTTCATCACCTTTTAAGTTTAGGGCATTTATGGCTATAACAATAGTCACTTTATAATGCAATATTATAATTATAAAAGGCAGTACGCTTTGAAAAGCGTGCTATTTTTAATATAAAATTATAATTTTTATAATTAAAATATGAAAACACACGTTTCTCAATAAAATTTTAATATTAAAATTAAAAAAACTTATAAAACACACCCTCAAACTATGCGACAAGTTACTAAAACGACCTTGAGTTTTTTATTTATTTACGACATTTTTATATAAAAAACTTTATTTATCAAATATGAAACGTATATCTATCGATTCATTTGTAAAAAGAATGTCACTGAAAGGATCTTTCAATTGCGAACAAAATGAGCCAAATGTTGCATTGCTTCTGATATAAGCACGATTTTATAAAAAATGTTGAAGTTTAATATATATTTAAAAAAAATAAAATTATAAAATCGTACTATATGAAAACAATGTTTGAGTTATCGGTTCGTTCCAAACTTTGTCCTTAATGATTAACAGTTATCATTACAAAAATAGTCTCGCGCATTCCGCGACGACGCGCATAATACGAACCTCGTTGATAGTGACAGACGACAGATACTTACATGTGTTTTCCTCGGCATATTTATAACACCAATGAAACACGTTGCCCAATATTTAATCAACAATTAATATTTTACAAAAATTTAGTAGAAACTAAAAACAAAGAAAAACTAAACAGGCCCCATCATATACTAATAAAAAGTCGTCAAATACAACACAATCTCTACTCCGTATCCTTTCAAATAAAACCACAACACGTGTCATGTGTTCCTTATCACCAATCCCAACTAAACAACACCAAGCAACAACATTAAAAAAAAAACACACACACATAGTAGTATTAAACTCATCAAACTTATCAAAAAACAATGGTGACATACAAAACACTTGATACAGTTGAAGTATCAGACATAGTAAACGTGGGTGTATCACCTGAAACTGCTTCACAGCTTCATAAGAAAGTTGATGAGATTATAAAGAAATATGGGTCGGGTTGTCCTGAAACATGGAAGGAGATTTCGACCCGGGTCTTAAATCCGGACTTACCGTTTGGGTTTCATCAGATGATGTTTTATGGCTGTTATAAAGACTTTGGACCTGATCCTATTGCTTGGTTACCTGACCCGTAAGTAGCTTTCATTGTCTTTGGTTGCTTTAGACTTTAGTTTGGTTTGGTTCTTGTTTTCTAGTTTTTGTTTTTGGTTTTGCGGATAATGGTATAAAAATATTAGAAAAAATTACATGTTTCGTCCATATGTTTATACCAAACATCACGTTTCGTCCCTATTTCATTTTAATTACACTAGTCGTCCCTAATTTTGAAACTGGTAACGCTGGTTGTCCCTATTTTAGATGGTCGTTAACTTTTCTCGTTAAGTCTAATTATTAAAAGGGTATTTTAGTCTTTTTGCTCCTGTCACAACCATAGAGACGAAACGTGTAATTTTTTTACACGAATCAACTTAAAAAAAGACCAAATTTTTTTCTTATTATTATTATTATTAGTATTATTATTACGAGCAATAATTTATACGAATCAAATTAAAAAAAAATTAATTTTCTTTTTATAAAAAGAATTTTAAAACAAAAATTTATATTTTTTTTATTTCGGTTTCAGTTTACGAGCAATAATAAAAAAATCTTTAAAAAAAAATTTAATTTTTTTTATTTTGGTTTCAGTTTACTAGCAATAATTTAAAAAAAATTATTTCGGTTTCAGTTTACGAGCAATAATAAAAAAATTTTAAATTTTTTTTTTTAATTCGGTTTCAGTTTACGAGAAGAAAAATAATAAGTCGCGGTGTTTTTTTTAAAAATTTAAAAATTGCTCGAACCGAAACCGAAGGAAAAAAATTTACAATTTTTAAAATTTTTTATTATTACTCGTAAACAGAAACCGAAATAAAAAAAATTTAAAATTTTTTAAAATAAGAAATAATAATAATAATAATAATAATGAGAAAAAATTACACGTTTCGTCCCTATGGTGGTGACAGGAGCAAAAAGACCAAAATACCCTTTTAACAATTAGACTTAACGAGAAAAGTTAACGACCATCCAAAATAGGGACGGCCAGCGTTACCAGTTTCAAAATTAG
>BQNB010086279.1:0-28238 GCA_026074375.1 Tanacetum coccineum | reverse complement strand
CTTCCAACATCAATTTGATCTTTACCGATAGACGAAGAGAGTTCAACCATTCCAACCACTCCTCATAAGAGCTACAGCCGTCGAAGGAAATGTCCCACCACCGAGCAATCTTGCTATAGAGCTGACGAATCAAGATACAATTAAAGAACAAATGTGAAGAAGACTCCACCCCCTGCTGACATAACGGGCATGAGAGAGAACTAATATCCATGCCTCGGCGAGAGATTATATAAACAGTACAATTGTCAGGCAATATAAACAGTATAATTGTCAGGCAAATGGGCTAACTACCTAGCTTGGGCTCGCGGGTCACTTGTGCTTGGGCTAGCGGCTTGGGCTCGCGGTTTGGCTCGCGCTTAGGCTAATTTTTTAACATTTTTTAGAATGGGCTTTTACATATTCTTCTTTGGTCCGTCAAATATTAACTAAGTCCGCATTAACTATTTTTCACGCATATACATAGCATGTTAGTCAGTGCCCAGTGGGTTATAAAAAGCATCAAAGAACCGTAAAACGACAAATAACCCGCCGCGTAGTGCGAGATCACAAACCTCGTATTGTACGTGGGGCACACAAATTAACACAAAAGCAGTTCATTATGTCCAACTTCCCTATCATGCAACCATAACATCATTAAAACGAACATGATTAATCATTAATAGAATAATATAGAACCGTCAAAAACAATATCTTTATTTCACATTTTTACTCGTTAATCAGTAAATAAACCATTTTTGCTTTATAGCCATCACATCTTTTGTTTAAACTTGTTGTATAACTTTTTTCTCTTTCTTTTAACGACAATTAGCTATCTCACGATATACATATATGCAACGCATCAGTCCCGCATGTGCAAAGTAGCACTCGAACCTACCATTTTGTTTGGAAGCATTATCATTTGTTTTACTAAGCACCAGGGCCATCCCGTGGATTTTAGGCGCCCTAGTCAATCACGAAAACTAGGCCCTTAAAACAAGCAAAATCTAAATATATATACAAAATAACTCATTGATACTTCAAATGTTGTTATAATTAACTAGATTACATATTTCTTTTACAGAAAGACACCCCATGTATGCAAACGAAAGGAATAAACTACAATGTTAAAAAGCAAAACTCACACAGAAACTTCATAAGGCAATCTGGAAGGTTGATCAAACTTTGACATAGTTAATTATGATGAAATTTTTAACATTATAACCAAAATGATATTTAACATACAGTATATGATAAATAAAAATATTTTTCTATCTTATGTAGATTCGTAACTAGTAAGCAAATACATAATTACTTAATCAACATCATAGATAAACTCAACAAAATTAAGACTAAGGATCAAAGATATGAAGTATTACCATTAAATAGCCAACAATTATATATGATGATTAATGTTGATACGAGGAGATGATATCCACTACGTTTTCTGTGTCCCTGTTATTTCACTTATTTGTAGTTTTGCACTATGTCCTCGATTTGACGTAGGTAACGTGAAAGAAAAAAAATCTGGTTACGTATTCTAATTTTACATAGAAGGTGTTTTACTGGGCTTAAAAAAGGTATTAAGCTGTATATATACTATGGGCTTGGTAGAAATATGGTGCCCCTCAAAACAATTGGACCTTGTGCATTGGCCCATGCTGCCCCTGCCCAAAATCGGGTCTGCTAAGCACTTCAATCCAAATTGACTTATTATTTTAGGATAAACAATAATCATTACGGAGTATATTTTTATATCGATGATGTGACGACATTTGTGTGTATACGAGTCGGTACGTTGCCTGCGCGTTGCGTCTAGGTTTAACTTTATGTCGAAAGTTGTTTTCGGTATTTTTGGTATGTGTTTAGTAGGCTTGGAGATTTATATTTGGCCCAAATTATACAGTATAAAGCCCAGTTTGTAAATAAACAGACCCAATAGTAATATAGTTTCTTTGTTGCTGAAAATAGGGGTAAGCAGAAAAAGAGAAAAAACCAAAAATCGAAATCGAATCGGACCGAACGAATAACCGAACCGAACCGAATTACTAATTTGGTTCTCGGGTTGGATATGGGTTTGGTAATCTGAACCAAAAACCAAACCAAAAACCAAACCGAAAACCGAATTTATATATATATATCTATAACTTATATATGGGGCTAACTATGACTGGATATATATGATTTAGTGACTGGATGCCACCTCAATGATGAGGTGGACACACATTATGCATTAAATTCCGGATTATTTAAAAAAATATTGCCCATATCTAGAATCGAACATGGGACATAGGCTTAAGTTTGTATTATGTTTACCAAGTGAGCCTAAGACACACTTTGTTTTCTATTATGAAAATCAATAATAATATGGTCTAAAATCATATGAAACATTAAATTCCGGATTATTTTAAAAAATATTGCCCGTATCTAGAATCGAACATGGGACATAGGCTTAAGTTTGTATTATGTTTACCAAGTGAGCCTAAGACACACTTTGTTTTCTATTATGAAAATCAATAAGAATATGGTATAAAATCATATGAAACCTATCATACCATGTTTAAGATATACTACATAATTATACTTCCATGATTACAATGACTTTTTAATCAAGAAAACCAAAACCTTAAATTGTATCTATAACCCTACTATCGAAAATCATCTTCTACTTCTGGTTTTGTAAATACAAAATTAATTATTAATATTTGTTTATTTGTAGGTTCTCTGGCATGGTGAATAAGGTGTGTAGATTGCATGAATCTTTTTAAGTTTGTATATCCTTTGGAATTCTAAACGTCTTCTGATCAATGTTTTTAAGGTATGTAGATTGACTTTTTAATCAAGAAAACCAAAACCCTAAATTGTAATTTTGCATTGTTTATTGTGTTTGATTATGGATTTCTGTTTTACATGTATTTTTGTTTGTTTGCAGGGAGCTAGGGTTAGGGTGTTCATGTATCCAGGCAACATCTAAGGACCTTCATTTAGTATTATTGTCATCTATTTTTTCATGACATGTCTGCTATTTATCTGACCAAGGTGAATCTGTTGGTAGTCGAGTGGCCTTTATGAAGGTTCTTCTAGGCTTTCTTGCCTGATTCTGTTGTTTTTAATATTGTAATAGTATGTATATATTGCTATGTTTTGTTAGTAATTGTATATGTACATTTGTTATAGATGAATTATTTGTTTTCGTTAACATGAAAATACAGGCCTGAGCGTCTTCCGGTGGTCCTAAAACCAGGACTACAAGGCGGAGTTTGAGAATGAGAATATTGGACCTGACCATGATAAGGAAAGACAAGCAATCATAAAGGGAATATCATGGGCCTAATTGATGAGTCAAATGGTGATGTTGAAGGGATTCGTGCAGGATCACTCAAAATAAATCAATATGACGAAAATAACACCATATTCATAATAAATGCGCATCTCTTTCGTTAAAGCAATGGTACTTCTCAGAACTAATTACTTGCTGCAGAGATGGCTTTCAGTTAGTTTATGCACTTTATCTGTTATTAGTTTCTTTTTTGTTTTTGTTATTAGTTGTCATACAGGCTATTCATGTCAGCTTTGCTGATATTTCATTTAGATAATATGTGTCTTTTTCCTTTCATGTCCATTTTGAAGCGAGTAATGGTCAATGGAAAGCTTATCATTGATAATAAGTCTAATTGTATTGATTAAACATATTTTCATTAACTTAAAGCATAGACAAATCATCTTGCCTGTCTTATGAGCTCATAATCTAAACAAAGAGATTGGAACTAATCTTTCACTTTTGGTGTAATCTTAATTTTATAGGAAAAACATGCTTTCATTCTAGGTACTACGTTTCATATGTATGTCCATTCGCATACACATCAGGCCATAAAAGAACATACTTTCTGCTATAAATGAAAGTTTAAATGTTTCTTAGCTTGATTGAATAACCTGTTAAAATTTTCAACAAAAATTAATTATTAATATTTGTTTATTTACAGGTTCTTTGTTTTTAGCATGATGAATAAGGTGTGTAGATTGCATGAATCTTTTTAAGTTTGTATATCCTTTGGAATTCTAAATATTTTCTGATCAATGTTTGAAAGGTGTGTAGATTGCAGGTTCTGTGATCAATGTTTATTTTTATGTGTCACACATATGGGTAAAACATCTTCTGAGGTAAACAAATTTTAAACTTTAAGTTCCAGTAATGATCACTTTACCAACTAGCAATTGTTATCTCTGTAACAGGACATGGTTTCTCAGGCCAATACTAGACCTTCAGAACTTGAAAGACAAGAATATTGAATATAAGTCAGTAAACCCTAATATGGAATCAGGTAATTCTCCACGCTTTTAATTGTTAGTGTAGACATAAATTTACCTAAATAATTTTTTTCATTTATTGTTTGCATTTTCTGGATGACTGTCGTCCATGTTTATATATTGGGAAGAAAATTGACGAATATTGCACTATTATAATTTACAATCCTGCACCAACCCTATGTCTTAATTTTTTTTCACTTGCAGCCGCACACAAGTTAATGTTTCTTAAAAACTTTTGTACAAGAATTCGTTCCACATCCACCACCAATCAGGTATGTGAACATTATTTAAGATAGATTTTATCATCAAGTAAAGGTTCATGGAATTGATTGAATATGTAATGTGTGAAAATTTACTCGTGGGATTGCTTTAGGTTCACTTGGTCACTTAAGAGATGATCAAAAAGTTACATGAGCATAAGTTCTAGAGCTGTATAAATTCACAGTGCTTTAAATATATTGTATCTCACTGTGAAGTATAAATGGTCTGTCAGTCCGGTCATTTGTGTCGTTAAGAATAATTGTAAAGCAAACTGCAAAAAGTTTAATTCTGAAATTCTATGGCGGTCGTGGATTTTGGAAATGACATATACTGGGATGCAGTCTTTGCCTTGGAATCATGAGTTACCGACAAGGAGAAATATATAATTTATATATCAAGATAATTTTCAAAAATATACACCATAATTATATGCTAAGTTTTTCTTTTATTTACATACTACCATAATAATATAGATAATGACTACCGTATGTTCATATCACTTAATGTGAGTATTTGTATCGCCATTTAGACTACATCAACTCTATCCGACCTTCGTTTTGTATGCTGTTAATATTCTCTTTGATTCCATGTGTTTCTTAACTTTTGACCACCACTTCCCATGCTATGTTGACCTGCACTTTGTTCTTTGTAGTGGGTTCATTTTCCATCGCATAATGGTAGTCGTTATCTATATTATTTAGAAAATGTAGTTGGTTCATATCACTTCATTTTGATACTCTTTTTGTTATGATTTTTTGGTTTGTAGGCAAAATAAAAGGAAGCATGTGGTTGGATAAATGGTGTATAGAGATGTACCTCTCTCAATGACTACCATCGCCATCGATATTATGACGGGATGAACCACTTAGTGGTTTCGTATGCTCGAGTCCGTGTTTTGGGTTTATATTCTGATCTTGATTCCTTCAAAGTTTGTGTTCAAGTTAAGTTCCATCAGTTTCTGTTTCATTAGGAGGTAATTCCTATACCATACTCACATTTGTTGCTATCTCTTTATAGCTCACAACTGTTTTTTTATTTGAAAGTTTACACTACTGTTTGAGTTTATAATTATAAACCATTAGGGTTTTTTCGTGATTATGGTAAACAATTCTATCCTAATTACTTCCTTCCATTGACAATTAATTATTGTGTTATACATTCTTGTCGAAAAAATATATACTCCATGTGACATGTATGATCTGGTAATTTTTTTAAAAAGTATTAAGAAAAGGAATTTAACTTGGGAGTGTACATGTACGTGTTTTTTTTGAAGTTTTCAATAATGAAGATTTAAATGTAGATACGACAACCACCGAGTTCAAAAGTTGTAAACTCGCAATATAATTAGTTGCAAGTTTCAACTTAAGATCAAAACTTTATTGAATTATGTTCATATATTATAATAGACTAATAGAGAACTGATAACACTAAGCAAAATAATCTACTAAACTTTTGTATTAAGGCTGCAAATCCTTTATATTTATAATATACTATAGTATTAGAAGTCTAAATTAAAATCTTTTAGTTGACTGACGTTGCTTGTCAACAATGGAAGCTTCAATTGAGAAAATTTGAGTAGTGGATGATTAGTTGCTTGTCACCATTCCTGCATATATCAGGCGTAGCCTGGCCTGGTGTAAAGATACACAAGTTTGTTCCATCAACCTTATGTCATAAGTATGATTTGAGACCTGGTGTAAAGACACACAAGTTTGTTCAACCTTTTGTCATAAGTCTGATTTGAGAATAAGACCCCAGTAAGCAGCATATGCATCTTTTTTGTGCATGTGAGTCGATGTTCAAGCCTGACATGGTATGTCTCTATATTCCGATTTCTTTTCTTTCAATTATCTTGCTGCTTTCTATAGCTTTTTTGTAGCTTTTTCCATCTGGCATTGTGCAAATATAAATATGCGCGTGTTTGGGATCTGGTCTTTCAGGGTGCTTTTGAGACGATTTCCAGTATCATCAAAGAGGAAGGAGGTTCAGAAGGAGGTGTTGTTGCGCAGGTAACTCGATGGATCAAAAAACTTCATGGAGTCGATGTTCAAGCCTGACATATGCATCTTTTTTGTGCATGTGAGTTGATGTTCAAGCCTGACATGGTATGTCTCTATATTCCGATTTCTTTTCTTTCAATTATCTTGCTGCTTTCTATAGCTTTTTTGTAGCTTTTTCCATCTGGCACTGTGCAAATATAAATATGAGCGTGTTTGGGATCTGGTCTTTCAGGGTGCTTTTGAGACGATTTCCAGTATCATCAAAGAGGAAGGAGTTTCAGAAGGAGGTGTTGTTGCGTAGGTAACTCGATGGATAAAAAAAACTTCATGGATTTGAACAATAAGAAAAATGGTGATTATATCTCAGGATATGATTAGCAATTCCAAAATCTTATTCAATCATGTCGTTCTTTGTCCATAAACCATTATTTGTTTCACTACACTCACTGTTAAAATTATTTAATTGATTTGATGAATATGTTGGTTTACATTGGTATTTACTTCTTGTGTTATACTTATCACTTTATTTGTCTTCTATTTGTACATCCATTACTATGTTCAATCGCACATCCAAATAAATGAATACAACTGTCTATATGTACTTCTTGAGCTTCCAACTGGGAAAAGTTAAAAACGAGTTTTTTATTTTGCTTTTTTAGGTTTGAGAACGCAGTTACATCTATTGACAAATCAGGACATATAGATCCAAAAAACGCCACGGTTGCAGTTTTGCTTCAGAATATAAGGTCGTTAACTACCAGATATGTACTTATTCATATATCAAATAGGAGAAGAACATATTAGAGTGACGTGAGATGTAACTACCAAATATACACTTATTCATATAATATGTTGTTTATATTTTATTGAATTTAAATTTGTGCATACATTTTTAGGTTGCGATTGTGAATGATATAAGAGCATCAATGCTTAAAGAGGCGGATTTAAAAAAAGAGGCAGCAAATATAGAGGCCTTCAGATGATACCTAGAATCTATAGGGCTTACTCGTCAGGCTAGGCTCCCTTGAGGTTTTCCTAATGCCTAATTACCAAAAAAGTTCATGGACAATGGAGAGGTATATGTAGTTCCTACTTACTGACTTGGACATGGCTCGTGGAGCATCATGATTATTATGGATAAAATGGTAACCAATATTTTTTGTTATATCATAAACGTCTCTTTAATTTTAAATAGTGCATGCACATAAATTTTATTTTTAAAAATCTCCAGAAGGATTAGTCCCAGAATTTCTTTCAAATAATTGCACGCATCCACTAGATGCTTTCCATACAGCCCGTCCAATGTTTATGCATATATGGATTATGAATTGGGATGGATTTTTCATGCATCGAACAAAAGGATTGATGTCTTGAAACGACGGGCTAATGTTTTGGGACATCATAATGTTGCAATGAACAGACTTAACTCTTGAACCTAACGGCTAATGCGGAAAAAACGGTCTAAGTCACTGAAACAACGGGCTGATGCTATGGGACGGGTTTCACAATTTGAGGGATATAAGCCTATTAAAGGTATGTTTTCATTAGTTAATTTTGAGTCTGAGTTAATGTGGGAATAATTCTAATTTGGTCGAAAGTGCCACTTATACTAAAAAGACACAAACCATTCCTAATTTATTTGTAGATATTGCATGAGAGTGGGTGTAAGAAAGTGTTGGTCTGACAGTACGGTATATTTGGCCCACAAAGGAATACCAATGCTTTAGTAGATATTATATTACAAGAATTAGTTAGCAAGGATATTTGGGAAACTTCTGCCCACAACTATGGGCGAAGTTTCGATCATATGAAGAAACTGTTTATTCTTATAGACGTGCCCTCATCAGATTCCACCAACGACATATGAGCCTCGTTAAATCTCTCGCTAACGAGCAACAAAAGAAAACATGCGCTACTGATTCCCTTCATTTTTATTTGTGCTTGGTAATAGTGTGGAGAAACCAATTGATAGAGATTGAGATGGTCACACATGTATGTTATGCCTTTAAAAGGGAAGCTTCAGAAATATGAGATGGTGACACATGTATGTTATGCATTTTAATTATACCGAAACTTAGGGATTCTAATGATGAAACCAACACTGAACCCTAAGTAGGAGATTATCATTAAATGTACCATTACAAGTATATGTTTGTGCACGTTATAGCGAATGTTTTATGAACCAAACCATCCCGTTGGGCGGGTTGTGTTACCCTGTTAAAGGTTGGTTTGCTTTTTAACAAAGACGGTATTCTCACACAGACATCTATATGTCAACACTGTCAAGAATCAAACGAAAAAGAGGAATGAAGATTCTATGTTTACACAAACACGACATCCATTAGAACTGAACGACAAACATTGTCTCAAAACAAATTTATAAACCGAACCCGCCCGTTGGGCGGGTTATGTTACTAGTATATATATATATATATATATATATATATATATATATATATATATTATATAATAATATATATATAAATATTATATATCATATATATATATATTTAAATATATATATATATATATATATGTATATATATAATATATATAGGGGAACCGTTTCTTTGCAGAACCATTTTTTTGTACAGACCTACCCTAACCACTTTTAAACCAATTTAAATTTAGTATCATTGCCTTTTTTTTATTTAATTCAAAAGGGTATAATAGTCAAAACACATTTTGACTTTTTTTTGAATTTTTTAATTAAAAAAACGTTTTTTTTAAAAACCTTATAATTTTCAAAATTAATTTTTTTTTTAATTTTTTTTAAGTATATAATGTTTTCAAAAGAAAAAAAAATGAATGCATATATGTTTTTTTTTAATATTGTAAATTCCATGTTTCTAGTGTACATTTTTAACTTAATATGATAATTACACATATGTTTCTTGCGCACATTCTTTAATCTTCAAAATTTATAACACAAAATATAGACAAAAATTGGCATCAAATAGTTATATGTTACATTCCATTCTAATATAAAAGAACACATATGCAAGATAAAATGCGTTTATACATGTTTTTACAAAAAAACACATATGCAATAATCGTATTTCTTCAAAAGCCGCATCTTGTATGTATGTGTGCATTAATGTCTACATCTGTTCAACATCATCGGTCTTGTACGTCATCATCATTTTCATCATCTTTAATAACCTGATATAAAGATATTCAATTAAAATAATTACTAAAACAAAAATTTTAAGCATGACAACTAAGATGACACATATGCAAATGTACACACCTTTTTCTGTGATTATTATCAATCTATAAAACATATATGCACTTTCTCAAAACATATATGCACTTTCTCAAAACATGTATGCAACTAATCAACCACTTCATCAAAAGAGACTAATATTCAATTAAAAAAAAAAATCCTAATAACCAAATCTCAAAGTTTACTCGTCATTTAATCTGTTGGAACAACCAATTCGATAAGAAGAAAAAAACAAAGCTTCTATTTGAGCAATTTCCGATAAGAAAAAAAAAACAAAAGAGCTATTCCTGCAACTATTTTTCAGTATGAACTCCAACTGTTTTAGAGTACACATGAAGGCATGTATGTAACTATGGAAGCAAACTTTACAATATAATAAGCAAACAAAATCCAAACAGAACATAGAACAAAAAACATATAACTTGAGGACTTTTAGAGCGAACAGATGAGGCGATTTCCTTCTTTTTATAAACTAAGTAAAAGTGGCGAGGGTAACTTTATCAAAAATAAATAACGTAACAAACAAATGATGATCATGAATACATAGAAGAGGCCCATGGCGTTAGAGGCATACCGAACCAATCATCAAACTTCATATACTTTATAGGATGCGCATCATTCAGTTGCACAACAACCTTGGTTGGAAAGTCAGACCACTTAGCATCATTTAGTTGTGATTCATGCTTTAATCCATTTAGCATCATTTTCCCTATGTGCTTGAATAAACTTTTCATAGTCCATCCGGTACAAAATGATCACCAACAAAAACAAAAAATTCCAATACATTTTGTTCTTCAAGCAACCATAGATATTGCCGTACCCTACGAAAATAAGTGTCGTTTTGGTGTCGGTTAATTTTTCCGACGAATTTGAGATCCAAAATATGAAGGAGTGATTAATTTTTTTATGAGCATCCATTTTTCTCATACCCATTTATGTTTGCTAGATCGAAAATGAGAAGGGAGGACGAATAATTGATCTAAAGGGAAAAGAGAGGCGGTTGTTGGTTTTGGGTGAGATGGGGGCTCGGAGAAAAAAAGGGAGACGATCGAAATTAAAAGATGATTATTTTCCCTAATTAATTGGGGAGGTTACAGTTTTTAGGGATCGAAATTAATTAATTACTTGACCATAATACCCTTTTAACTTTTGTTTAATTGAAAATAAGTAATAAATAATTACAAAAATGTCATCTTGCATTGATATGATGATACATTCGTTGCGTTTATTAAGTAAGAGTATAAAAAGGAGGTTCTCTAGGGTTTGTACAAAAACGTGGTTTCTGCAAAGAAGGAAAAATTCCTATATATATATATACATATATATATATATATATATATATATATATATATATATATATATATATATATATTATATATATATAATGTATATATATATATATAGATGTATATATATATATATATATATATATATATTATATATAATTACAACTAAGAATTTATCCTAATATAAAAAAACAACTTTTATATTTGAAATAAATTTTTTGCTAAATATTTATGTAATTATTCATTTTTTTTAAAATAAATAGTGAAACCGAGAACCGAACCAAATTCAAATTCAGTTTTCAGTTCGGTTCAATTTTCAGGTTGATAAAAAAATAACCAATTGAACAGCCCGATTACCAAACCGATCAACACCCTAGTTGAAAACGTAGACTATAAAAGAGATGGAACGTCAAGAATTTGCTAGCTAGCTTTATGAGGTTTGTTATATATGTTGAAATGTATACAAAATAGTTTGGTTTGGTTGTGTGGAGCTATATGCATGTAACATATCACGTGTTACCACTTGTGTGATACATATATGTTGGGTGTGCAAACCCAATCCCACATCGGTAGAATTATAATCTTAAAGTTAACATATAAGCTTGGTGGGCTACTCCTTCAATCACCAATTGGTTTTAGAATGGAACCTCAGTTGGGCTTATATGTTAAACTTGGTGAGATGTTGGGCCTAGAATATCCAACAATATAGAAACACACGAAGTAATGTGCGTGGGTGTTGCAAATACATGGGTTGGGCCTTAGAAGCAATAAAGAAATATATGATGGACTATACACTTATACACTACATACTGGAGTCCACTAATAGCTTCATCTAAAACTAAGACCCAAGATGATGCCGACACACAAACCCAAGTTCAGCTTGCCCCTTTCATTGAGGACGTTACTATGTTCGCCATCTTTCGTTGCTTGGAAACATTTCATCCCGTTCACCGATAACATAAGTGTTGCATCATTTCTTTCTACTTTATGTTTATAGAGATGCTAATCCGAACAACAAGGTGAAAAAATAGCCAACCGGAGAAAAAAATATAAAAAATTAAAAGATGAAACGAAAGGAACCTAATTTTTTTTAAAGGTAACACGCTTTTTGTTTAAGTAATGACCCGTACCGAATAGGATAAGTTAGATCCTAGCCAGCGTGATGAGAATTCCCTTCGTATCTGTGGATAAGAAAGAAAGACGCGTTAGCCTCGCCCCAGGAGTGATCCCTGGACCAAGCTCAGGCCTGAGAGTAAGTATAAGTTGGAGCCGAGAGGGCTTAAAATAGTGTGTATGTGATAATGCGAAAATAAATGCTGCCTGGATAGCAGTAAATGAAGGGGTATTTATACTACCTGAGTCACTGTAGCAGTACAATGTTCGTGATACTTAGAAATTAGAGACACCGAGCTAGTCCTAGCCTTTGTGTCATGCGGCAGAGTTGCGTGGAGACATAGTCCCGTGAATCCCGGGGTAATAATGTTCCTATGAGTGCTTGTTATTGTCCGTCAGTCAGAAAAGGTATTCTAGTTTCTTGAGCTTAGTGTTTTGTCTTTCTCTGGTTCCTTCGAATGTACCCTTCCGGCATGATTATGTTCCCTTCGAATTACATGCCCGTCCGGATATATACACGGACATGTCCCCCTAGTATCATGTTATTAGTTGAAGACTAATAATGTGATACTCAATGTATTTTCTTCTTCCCCTTTAGATTTTTCTCTTTGCCATTTTACTAATATTATATATATATATATATATTATGCCGAGACAAAATCCATAATTACAGTAGGTTAAAATCATAATTACCCAAGGTCTGGATGAGTATTGTCGTACACGTGTCCTTCGCTTTTCGATGGGTGGTGGACATTATGCCACGTCAGACATCTGACACGACACGACGTTTCGTGTCCCACTTTTCCCTTATAAATAGATGGTCTTTCGCATTTTTACTGCGTGTTTTTCCTTCCCCTGAATGTCCTTTCACGATTCTTGGCTTCGTCTTTCAGGTATATCTTCCATCTTTGTCTAACTTTTAGTATTATTCGTCCCCTTCGGTATCTTTGATAATGTCCGAGGAAGATCAAGTTGTTGATGCTATGACCCTACCCAAGTTTGACATGTCATCCTACGAGTCAAAAATGACCGCCAAGCATGTTAAATCATTAGCCCTCCGTCATGGTATCCCCTTAGATTTGCATCCCGTTGCTCTTACCGAAGGATGGACCATGAATAAACTACCAGACGACATGATAGGCCTATATGAACAGTATTTCTAGTTCTCGGGGATAAGGGTGCCTTTTTATGCCTTCCTATTGGCCGTTATCAAGCATTTTCGCGTACATATCTCTCAGCTTGTGCCGTTAGGGTTGAACCGATTGACCATGTTCGAGTTATACTGTTAGAGTCGGTCCCCTCCATAAATTTGTTCCGCGTTTTTTATAAAGTTAGTAAGTAAGGGCACTGGTTTTCTTTTGAAAAGAGAGTCGGCAAAGGTGCGGGTGGTCAGATATTCCGAGAGACTTTTTCTGGGTTGAAAGGGTGGAAACAAAGAATTTTCTTTTTAGATAGGAGGGCTATTCCAGACGCCATGGCCTGGAGGCATCATGATTCAGATATCAATGATCCCGCTCTAGAAGATGGCTTTAGTGCGCAAGACGTACAAACACTGACCGAGAGGGTTATAGATCTCAGACCCATTCCCTCCGGCCTCCTCTTTCAAGGAGGGCTAGCCACCACATGGGATTTTCCTGGTTTTCATCTTATTTTCAAAGATACCAAGGGGAATGGTAATGTCTTGTAATTTTGTCCTTATGTAAGAGGTCGCTTTGGCGTATCTTAACATTTACCTTCCTTTTTGCAGTGGTCACCATGTCTGAATATCTCCGCTTCCCTTTTCTGTCTGACGCTTCTATCTCAAAACGGCCTGACCTCACTCCTTAAGATCAGATCAGGCAGCATACCACTCGTCCCCTTCTGGAGGGCTAAACCATTCCAGATAAGACGGGTAATCAAAGAAGGGTCGAAGTGGAAGATCCTAAAATCGTTGCTACTCGAGAGAGGAAAACGCGAGCCACAGCTAAAAAGAAGGAAAAGAGAAGACATGGTGATGATGACGGGGAAGGCTCCCTCCCTAATACCAAGAGAAAGAAAACTATCGCTCATAAAGATGGGCCTTCCACCTCTGAGGCTACTTCATCACCGGTACCCCTCCGGACTATCATTCCGACTAATCCTACTAGTGTGAACCCTTCTGGTGCCGCTGTTGCGACTGCCGAGTCGCGAGAGGATAGATCACTTCATATTTTTCTACATGATTCTGCCAATCACTCCGTTCATCGCTACACTAATGGTCATGATGACAATAAGGAGACGAGTAGCCTTAGACTTGGGTCCTTCGTTGATCAATCCGGAGGAAACTTAAATATCTTACATACTGAAGTATTCCAACCCTCTCCCGGTAATCAGTCTGCTCATCCTAGCCCCAAAGAGGAAAGGAGGACCTCTCTTGTTAGATCGCCCTTACAAGGTAACCCCGTCTGACTTTGCTTTATTTCCCTTCTCCAGGTAGTTATTCCTTTCGTCTAGTCTGACCTTGCTTTATTTTCTCATAGGTACCCATGCTGAGGAGGGCGATTCGTCAAGGGGGGGGGGCTTTTTATGTGCCCGCCTGGTCCATCCATCAAAGATGCCGCTTGGACACCCTTATATGGTGTCGGGAACTCATGGTCCACTTGGCCCTTCCGGTAGCTCAAGAGGAATCCAACGCCCTTAACAACGCTTCTGCCCTCGAGAGAGCTTGGTTTTATTTGGCACGAGGGGCTTTGGCTCAAACTGATATCCTTGAGATGTTTGAGCATCTTTAAGCTGATTTTGACAGGCTCGTTGAGACCCATTCAGCATGCGAAGACACGGTTGGGCAACTTGTTCAGGCTAGGTTGGATTTGACGTACAACTCTCACCTTTATACCACCCTATCCGATCGGTATAAGGTAGTGAGAAGTGAGCATGAGGGTTGTACCGAAAAGCTTGAGGTGTTGGAAAAACAAAATAGCGAACTGTCTCAGGTGAACAAGGATCAGGCCCTTCGAATCAAGGAGTTGGAGGATGAATTAGCCAGGAAAGATTCGGCTCTTGTTTACTCTAAAAGGATAAATGCGAAGAAGGCTCAAGAGAAAGAGAAGCTCATTGCTCAACTTAGCAAGACAGAGATGGACAATTTTGACTGCATACGCAAATTTCTTCCCGTTGTGGTCAATCGTCTTCTCCAGAGCCATGAGTATAAGGAGAGTCTATCTGTGCCTTTCAATTTAGCCATTCAGGCCGACTGGGCTAAGGGACTCGCCGAGGAGCGTTCCGAGGGAGACCTTTTAGAGCTCATGATGAGAATGGGAAACTTTGATGCCTATGCTGACAAAACGGTATATGCTGAATATGACAAACTGTTCGAGAAACGATACCCTTTTGTGGAGAAGATTTCTCATGGTTTCCGCCATACTGTCTCTGACTTGCTCAAGATTTATCCAGACTCTCCTCCTCACGGACAAGCTCCTCCCAGCAAACCCTCCTCTGGAAAATCTCCTTCGTCCTCTGCTCATACTAAGCCTTAGACTGTTTTATGATTCGTGTAGTCCGTTTCATATTTGAACTCTATTGACGTACTAAGTGTTGGTGTTCCCTTTCATGTTTAAACATTTTTGTAATTGTCTATATTGACATGCAGCAAACTATCTATGTAATAAGCGTTGGCGTTCTATTTTGTGTTTAAACATTTTTGTAATTGTCTATATTGACATGCAGTGAACTATCTTTGTAATAAGCGTTGGCGTTTTATTCTGTGTTTAAACACTTTACGTAGCACGGTTTTGTAAATAAGTTTGTGATGTGCTGGCCTTTTGTGGCCTTAGGCCTATTGCCTTGGCCTTCCTCCATGACTTGCATCCCATGGGATAAGTGATGGCCCTTCTTATATATGGGCTTGCCCGTTCGGTGCCATACTCTGGCTCCTCTTTGACTTTAGCCCGAGAGGCACGACGTTCCTTTGGGTGCTATGCATAAGCTTATCCCCTAGACTTTAGTCTGGGTATACGATGTTTTGTGGGCTATGCCCGGGCTCCTCCCTTTGGCTTTGGCCTGTGGGGTATAACTAGCCTTTGGGGTGCTATGCCCTTATTCATCCCTTTGGCCGATGGGGTATATAAAGCCTCTCGGTTTTATGCACAGGCTCATCCCTTTGACTTTAGTCTGTGGGGGATACTATACCTTTCGGTGCTATGCACTCTGGCCCATCCCTTTGATTTGTAGTATGTGGGCTATATAATGTCTTTCAATCGACCGGAGGTAGCGAGTCGTCCATTCGACGAATTATTTTGCACAACACATTCGGAAAATTTGCCCTCTCTTAAGGAGATGAAGTAGGGGCATTGTCATTCATTTAACAAGTCATGATTCATACAATTCTTGGAATTTCTTAAGATAACTTATACATATAACATTTGCGGAGATTGATAGCATGCCAGGTTCGAGGAACCTCCTTGTCTTCCAAGGTTTGTAACTTGTAGGAACAATTTTCATATGCTTCCACGACCCTATACGGTCCCTCCCATTTTGGCCCTAGTTTTCCTTAGTCTTCTACCTTGCTTGCTTCGTTTCTTCAGAACACGAATTCTCCAGGCCTGAACCCTGACGGGCGAACCTTCTTATTGTAGTATTTGATACATGGACCGTACTCTATTTTTAAAACCATTTGTTTTGAAAACTAGAGCGACGTGGCTTTGATAACAATTGTGGAATCATAGAGGGGGGGTGAATACGTTTCCATTAAAAACTTAAATACTTTTGTATCAAACAACCAATCAAGCTTATACGATAATAACTATACTAAAGGATATCAAACAAAGCATATCATCACAACACAATATATAACACAAACATAGATGCAATGCAAATATAAATATAAAGCGATAAAGGCAAATATAAATGTAAAGCGATAAGTAAAAGAAAGTGCAAACCGGACACGATGATTTATAGTGGTTCGGCTACGAAGCTCCTTTTCGCCCTACTCCACTCCTCGAGTACCTAACTCGAGAGTTACTTCACTAAATCAACAAGCTCCTTCTAGGCGAAGAAAACCATACAACGTCGGTTACACTTTATCCGGTACTAAGCTAAATACCGAGTCCTACTTCGAGGTAGAACCAACCTAACATCGCTTACACTTTATCCGGTACTAAGCAAAATACCGAGTCCTTCTTCAGGTACAACCAAACCCATTATGTTTTATGGCCTAATATATCAAACCTTGTGTTTTCTAAAACATCAAGATCACTAAGCATGATGTTGTTGATGAAGATGACAAGTCTCTTGGCTTGTTGTGGTTCATATATGTAGGTATATGGTGGATAATGATGGCAAGTTGTAGCTGAAGTTTTGTGGCTAGGATTTTGCTGGGTAGCTTGGTGAGGGAGTCTAGCCTTAGATGGTTGACTTATTTCCTTGGGTGATCATGTCTTCTGTTGTCGTACCTTCTACCTGGTGCCCTCGGCAGTTCGTATGGCTGATAGTGATCCTTTCTGGGGTGAACGTCTGTCCTCGAGAGTCCATTCCTATACGAGTGGCGAGGTGGTCGACTTACCCTTAACTGTGTAGCTATACCCTTCTCCGAGAACTCACCTCTCGGTAATTATGTATTCTTGAATACTTCCTCTGATTTCACAAAATCGTCTACCCTTTTCATCATTTCGATGACCGTCTTCGGCACTTGGTCAGAGAAACACCTTGCGAGCTCCAGACATTTTGAATTACTCATGAAGGAAGATATTTGCATGACTATAGGGACGTCAGGTATGTAACTCATTTCTTTAGTCCACCGTTCTTTAAAATCGGGCAGCGTTTCATTGGCCTTCCTAATGATCTTAGAAACTTCCATAGGGTCCTTGCAACACTTTCGCCTTAGAGCAAATCTTTCCACGAATGCCTCATGCAGGTCTATCCAGTTGTCAATGCATCCATTGGGGATGCGGTTGAACCATCCCTAGTCGGCCCATCCAGGTTTTGCTGAAACATCCGACATCATACAGGCATTTCCCATTCCCCCTGGTTTGTCGCACCCACAAAGCGAGTGATATGATTGTCTGGGTCAGTTGAGCCATCATAAATTTTTAGGTTTGTCGGCGTACGGTGGTTCAGAGCTGAAAACCTGATGATCCGTCTGCTAAATGGGGACTTAAGCACCTCTTTGTATGGATTTCGAAGGTCTTTAGGTTCCTCAAGCTTTTCTTCTGGTCGCTCTTCATCATCAAAGGAGAGCCGGATTGGTTTAACTGAGCATGTAGGTGATTCGTTGTGCAGCTGCACAAGGGCTTTAAGAGAGGATATGTGGTTAAGGATTTGCTCTTGTAAGTTGGGTAGGTCGTTCGGTTCATTAGTATCAACTCGGTTTACCGGGGTGGTGAGATCTAAGATATGACCTGCCATTCTAAGCTTTTAGTAGTGCAGAAGTTAGGTCCCACAGATGGTGCTAATTTGTTGAAGCAAATTCCTGCTCCGGTAACCTTCAAGTATTTCGGCCACACAGCAAGATGTGATGCGACACGCGTCAGTCTCGCCCCGAGAGTGACCCCATGACCAAACTCCGGCGTGAGAATGAGAGGATGGTCTAATACTTTTAGAATAGTATTGTCAGAGTAAGGTTGTCAGAAGGAAAAATATAATGAATAATGAAAATGCCTTTGGCTATTTATACTACCCAAAGTTGTACCTGGCTAGTGACATCATGGGTGGTTGACCGGGACTGACACATGCGGGGACCACCGACATGGTATCTCAGAGACAGTGTCAGGCTTGGCTTTTGGGATGAGGACAACCTGCATAACAGCGTGATTCCCGTGTCGTCTTTTGTCCACTGCAACGTCGCTTTCCGCTTGTGTCTATATTCGCATCCCGGTTCTATATTCCGGAATATGCTCCAGATACGTACTACATGTTCGGCATCGGTATCCGGCATTTACACGAACATCCGGCATCGGTATCTGGCGTATACACGAACAAATTTGTACACCAATATTGTACACGAACAAATTTGTACACCAAATTTGTACACCAATATTGTACACCAAGATTCTACATCCTATACCTCATCATCTCTCGCTCGTGTAAAATTGGGTATAGTTGTTTTTTAACATTGGACCCACTATTATTGTACACCAAGTGTCCTTTAATTTAAGATTGGGATCCTCTCATGTTCAATTTGAACCTGAGAGGTAAAGTTCAAGTTTATGTGAGTGAGAAAAAAATAGATCACGTGTTGTTGGGCCTAACTTTATTAGATAATAAAACTTTCACTCACATAAATTTCAACTTTAATTATCGTGTTCAAATTGAATATGAGGATCCTAATCCTTTAATTTTTAGGGTAAAAGCCATAAAATACCTACAAACTTTCAAAATCGTCCCGACTTGACCAACAAACTAATTTTCGTCGTGTCTTGACCAACAAACTTTTAAATTTTGTTCTGATATCACCCATATCATAAATTTTTACCGATACCGTGGCAGTTATCCTCCACGCTGGCACCGATTTTTTTAATAATCTTATTAAATAATTAGTCATGCCACATAGGCTTTCTACTTCCACCAAAAAAAAGTCAAAGTCAATATATAGACTTGTCAAAGTCCATGAAACCTTATCACTCTAATCATAACAAATGACATCCAATAAATTACAATCCATCCTTTGAAACACAAGATACAAACATAAATCATCTTCATTAAACCACAACCCATAACCTCAACATAAATCCTGTTCATCTTATTTGTTCAACAAGACCCAGATTAGGATTGATGCTTGATTAGAGTTTGGTTGTGTTCATTGGGTTTGATTTTGGGATTAGGGTTTTAAAGGGTGGTCAGAGATTCAAAATACGGTGGTGGGAGTGGTGGTGGGAGTGGCGGAGGAGCGACGAAGAGAGGAGGAGGGGTGGTGGTGGGATGATTGTTGAGAATATAATAGTTTGGTTTTCCTTTGATGGTAAGGATTTTATGATGGGTAAAAGCCATAAAAGGATTTGATGGGTTTAATAAAATGGGTGAGAAATGGTGAAGTAGGTTGTGTTTGGTTGATGATGATGGGTGGCGGTGAACAAAACCAATTGTAAAAATCCTTAACTGTGGAGGTTCTTGTTGTGAAGATGATGGTTACATGCCACTTCTACTTCTAAAATTGATGCAAATGCTTGAACCTTTTTGGTCCAACATGGTTTATGATTTTGTCAGGTTTGTGTGTGTGGTATGGTACTATGATATGTTATGACTAAATGATACTGGTCGAGCTTCTTGTTCACATTATCTCAACAGCAAAACACTTTCCATTGTTTACTCAAAAAGGGTAATGGTTAATTATACGTGAAATTTCTCTGGAAAGTGAAATTTCTTTTTTAGATTTTACCTTTTTTGAATAGATGTTTGGATTATATCGAATAAATGAATAATGATTATTTTTCTTAAGTAATTTGTGGACCGTTGAACGTGATATAATATAGGTTCTAAAACATAGAATTGGACAACTTTTATGTAGCAGTCAATTTTAGCAATATACAAACTAATTAATTGGTAGTTTGGTACATGTAACTATGTAAAGGGAAGCGTGGATGAAGATTGATAAAGAAAAAAGTGGTAAAAGAGAAAGAAGATAAGGGTATGTTAGTCATTTTATGTTATATGACGTGGATAAGTAGCCACGTTGGACTAGGTATATTAGATTTGGCATTAAAAAATAGAATAATTAATGATGTGGATAACTAGCCGGTCATATTGGTGATATTGTCACATAACAAACAATTTTGTTGGTCTAGAAAGGACGAAAATGAGTTCATTGGTCAAGTCGGGGCGATTTTGAAAGTTTGTAGGTATTTTATGGCTTTTACCCTAATTTTTAACCTTAAGTATCAGTGTTGCTGCAGGGTACTCATCGGCAAGTATCCATCAACTAAAAACACATTAGTAACAATTTTAAATATTGTACTCCCTTCGTCCCGTTTTTATTGTCCACGTTTCCATTTTGAGATGTCCCAATTTAATTGTCCACTACTAAAAATAGATAAGAAGGTTTGATCAAGTTTACTATATTACCCTTATTTGAAATTATTATTACAAACTTTAACGAAGAATTTAATTAATTAGCTAATGGTAAAACTGTCATTCTGTTAAAAAGTAAAAAAGAGAAAAAAGTAATAAATGTATTTTTTTTAAACTGTGTTTTTTGTTAAGGGGCAATAATTTTGAAACCGAAGGAGTAATTAGTTTTGTTCTTTTAGGACCGGAAATACAGTGAAAACAAAATCATAAACACCTAAATGTTGGTAAGTGAAAAAAAAAGGTCCATAATCAATTACTACCTTGTTGTAAGCAAACCGCCTGGAGCTGAATCCACGAAATTGAAATGGCCTTGAATAATTCACTGACTTTAATTTAAATAAGATAATTTTGTTTCTTTCGTCTTTGTTTCCTCGTTAGTTATTATCATCCGTTTCTTAGTCAATGCAAGTCAAACATGTGAATCTTTTAAGGATAATGATCTTCTCATGTTCATTTGAACATGAGAGGTAATGTTCTGTGTGATTGTACAATCAGATAAAGCGCACAACATCACCCCTCATGTTCAAATGAACATGAGAAGATCTTTTTCCATCTTTTAATCCATACTTACTAGTATATATAAAGCACGGATATATTTAAAAAAAATAAAAATGAGTAATGTTGTTAGATAAAAATGTCCATATTTATTAAAGGCAACATAATTTATTAAATATTTAAATACCTATGTAAAATTTAAAACACTAACTTTCATCACACTTGCTACACACCTATATACATACATATAAATAATGCGCACACACAAATTAACACTAATATAAACCGTCGCCGCTATGTACGGGTAGTCATTTAGTTTTTAATAATGAAGCGATTTATTTAGCAACAAAAGTTTTATAGCAATACAATCATATACTTTGTCCAAATATAATTGTCCATGTTTCTTTATTAAGATGTTTTAAATTAAAGGAGGTGATTTGTACACATATTTTTTGTCATCTACCACTAAAGTAACCCGTTGATGCACACAGTACTGTTGGGATTTAACAACTAGTAAACCATGTTTACTACGAGTACGCAGCGGATGGATCTAGTTTGATATCAAAGATTAACACACAAATAAGGTAAGAAAAACTAACCGTTATGTTTAATGACAAAAGTCAATAAACGAGAATCTTGATCTTGAAACTTAGTGATTAAGTTATCACCTCTATGGTTGCTCACACAACACGTTAAACAAATACGCCAAGATGCTAGTCATTGCTTCACGTCTCTCGAACACGTTGTGTTACACCTTTTCTTAAACCGAATATCACAAACAAAACCCTTGTTATTCTGGACCGAAAATCAGCAAACCCTAGTTAGGGTTTTGCACCGAATTCGGTTGAGAAGGAAATCAAGAAATTTAAACCCTTATGGTTTCTAAACTATTTTCAACCTTGAGAACAAGTAAACCAATAACCCTTGAACCTGCTGTGATCAAGAAGACCTTGTGGGATACCAATTCGCACTAAAGAGCCCTTAAAGGGTTTACTGAAAATCATAGCTGCTAGAAAATGAACCAAAAATCAGAAAACCCTTTTAGGGTTTTATCTAAATTAGGGGTTTTTTTTAATTTTGTTTATGTGATTGAGGTGTCGTTCATAAATTTTGAAGACAGAAAAAACTTTGTTGGTTTCGGAACTGAGGGTTTTTGTTGTGCTAAATTGTTGCGATTATTTTGATTTTAAAACTGAAAACTGATATGATTCAACAATATTAATGATATATAAATTTGAATATAATCATTGTGTTTTACCTTACTCTTTGATTATAGAGATGTTAAAGTAGAAGTTCTGAAGAAAAGGGATGTTGTCGGTCCCAACCAGGTCTAAAACAAATTAAGATTTGTTTATTTTTTAATTTTCAATTTTTAGTTTTCTGATGTGATATTCTTTTGTTTTGGTTGTCATGAGGTGCAGGTATAGAGCAACAATGGCTGATGTACTCAATAGCTTATGGAGGAAGGTGTGATTTAATTGGTAATGATGGAAACTAATGTTAAGGTATTTAGCATTGTTTATTTTTTTACATGTGAGTAACTGCATTTTTAAGTGCTTATGGACACTAAAATTAGGAGATATATGGTTTTTACTAAGCACTCAAAACTGCTTAGACCACACAAGCACTTACATAAGCAATACCAAACACTCTTTAAGTTTAAGGTGCTTATAACAAATAATGTATTTTGAAAGAAATAAAATTTAGGAACTTTAAAGGTGTTTAGGTTAGCTTATTTGAATGCTAATAATCATAATCTCTTGGGTTGTGTCTACTTTTAGGCATAAGATTATCCAAACACCCCGGTATGTCTAAAAAATGTATAATAGAATTTCGTATGTTATGTGATTTTGTTAATACTTACATGAGCATTCCTATCTACACATCTCATATTATGCTTCATGCATTATATGCAGAGGACCCTGCTGATATATATGAGACTATACTTGTTGTCAAGCTGTGAAGCGGTTACAATTTATCGCTGGACTTTGGTTGAAAGATTGACACCTTTTGGTGGAAAAGCTAAAGGAAGAGATGGATTCGGTTAAATGAGAAACTCATATCTCGTAGGTGACTGTTTATTCAATTCATTTAAGGATAGGTAAAGTCTACATACTATTCCAAGCATCGCATCTAATGGGTTTTTATTGAGTATATCATGTATGCAGTTTTCAGTGATTGCTGATATGCATTGTTGTCGTCTTTCTACAGATTAAAGTACGACACTCGAGAGTAAAAAAAACATATTGAAGTACTAACTGGACACAGCGGAAGTGTGAAATCAATCAAGATATTCCATTGCTTTATGGAATTAAGGGGATATAAGGGTGAAAATGCATCTAACGTGTAAGTTTCGTTTATTTATTTTACCAACGAATGTGCTTCTAAAGCTTATTATTTATAATATTATTTACACGTACAGAGAATGTGCAGAACCAACTGAATATTTATTTATAATATTGGAAAGTGAGTGCGGATGCTTCTATATATTTACCAACGAAAATGCGTCTAGCGAGAACTAGAGAAAATGCGCTAGATGCACCACACTCAGGTATACTTGATTAAGGGGTGTTTGGACGTGTTTTAATGATCAAATGATATTAATTAATCAGAATAGAATGATTTTGTGGTTGTTCAGTTAAAGCTGGCTATCTGCTTATTTATGGTAAAGAAGCGCATAAAAATAAGAAGGCTTGTAGCAGCTGATTTTTTTAAGCACACAAGCAGTTGAGAATAAAATCTCAAACACCCCCTGTAAAGTAGTTATTGTGACTTTGAGTGGCAAAAGTCAATAAATTGGTTCTAAAACAAAAATCTAAACACCCACTTAATGTCCTATCACCATCTGATCAATTTATTTGTTCAGTAATCAAAATGAATTGGCAAGCGCTGATGAAGGAGATCAACCTGACCGTCCAACATCCTCTAGTAACATGCCCGAGAGTTTATCAGTTGACGGCGATGTCTCGTCAAATGTGGCCCCTGAGTACCAGGAGTCCAAGCAAGAGACTTCACTCCCAACCGCAGGCCATCAATACCCTGTTCACACATCACCTAATTTTAGCTTTGGCTTCATGCCACCAATGATTGGGAACCAGCTTTCATCTTTTGAAAGCAACGAGTCTCAGGGGCGTGATGGTTTCCACGTCCCAAGTCTTGTGGTAAGTTTTGTTTATATTACATGAAGATAGCTTGTCCAAGAACATCTCTATTTTTTTATATATATTTTAGTATGGGTGTTAAATGATTAAAGAAAGAGCAAAGTCTAAGTTTAAGCTCTTTTTTACTTTCAGGTTCCGCAACCATTTGACCCAGCAAGCTATTATGCCCACTTCTACCATTCTGGTGCTGATGGTGATGGTCGCATGTCACCCTTCCACTCAACTGGTCCCACCGAGTTCAATGGATATGTTCCAATGTTATCATCTCAGGAGGTTTGTGTATTTTTTTTTCCTACATCATGTTGTCTGCAGCATTTAGTTATATCCTTACTATTAAGAATTTGCTGCAGGTTGGGAACTCCTTAATGCTGTCTGCTGCAGGTCCAACACCCGTAGCTTCACAAACTGGTGGGGTTACGCAAGGCTCTATAGCCGTGACTCAGCAACCATTGCCTGTGTTCAGGCAGCCAACCGGGGTTCACCTGTCCCATTATCCTCCAAATTTTATGCCTTATGGTCCATATTTTTCCCCATATTATGTACATCCACCACCTATTCATCAATTTTTGAATAACGGTACATTCCCTCAACAACCTCAAGGTGGTAGTATGTATCAGGTCCCACCATTGGCTAGCCCTAAATATCCACTTCCACAATACAAGCCCGGAGGTAATGCAGGGAACTCGGGGCATATTGGAATGCCTGCTGGTTATGGACCTTATGGCTCTACCCCTGCAGGCTATAACCCTGGTTCAGCCACTACAGCTGGCAATTCGACCTCCAGTGAAGACTTTGGTGGGCCCCAGTTCAAGGAAAGTAATGCATACATGACTGGACAGCAGGTTAGTTTCGTTTGTTTTAGTTCACAGTATTACTAGTTTCTGTTGGGGTATGACAATACGTATTAGGAGTGGCAAAATGAGCGGGTGAGGCAGGCCGGGCAATGGGTGAAAACTGGAACGGTTTCTGGTTAAACTAGTCATTAGTTGGTATGGGCCAAAACTCAAAACATGCCTGGTCGTGGTTATACCACTGGCACATTTTCTTTATCCCTTTTATGCATAGGTCACGTGCTATTTGGGACTCTTGGAACGTACGTTATCACAGTAGTAATCCACCCATATGTTTTTTATGGACTTATGGAACGTATGATTAATACATACGTTTCTCTCTTTTTATTCGACCCGTTTGAGGTAGACCACTACCCAAATCGACCCAAATTTTTTTTTGATCGGCCAATAGGACCCATATTAATGTGTAATGGGTCAAAATGGCCCATCTAATACCATATATACCAAGTGGAGATAGCTCCTATGCACAAGATTCTATGCTATTTGCAACCATATTAGCTTTTATTGGTAAATAACATGCTTGTGATTTTTGTTTGCAGAGTGAAGGTCCTGGTGTATGGTATGCTGCACCAGGCCGAGACATGTTTGGTTTACAGGCTAATTCTTTCCATAACCATTCACAAGGCGGTCAAGTTGCATACGGTACGCAAGCTGGACATGGTACATTTGCTGGTATTTATCACCCTGCACAACCAGTAACCACAGGAGCGATTCACCCTCATCTTCAACAGTCTGGAACCAGTGTTGACATGGTGGGACCCGCTGCTAGCTTGTATCAGCAACCACAAAACGCGCAAATGAATTGGCCTAACAACTACTGAAAGAATGAAACCATGAATATTAAGAATCAAATCACAGCCAGTTTCAAAAAAAAAAAAATAGGTATGGATTTGGTAGAAAATTTATGATTAAGATCATAGGCTGGATTTGAGTGTAAATCATCTATAGGAGGCTGGAATTTTGATAGATTATCTTTCAGAGGATATATAAAAAAGATGAAATCCTCTTGTAACCGATATAAAATGACCAATTTTTATCCTCTTGCTAGTGGTATATGGTTTTAGTCTTGAGTAAAAGATTTGTCGTGGGACGAATGCTTAGCGTTAGAGGCTGTGATGCTTATTGTTTTTTCTCTTTCGGTGTTGCATGTAAAGTGAATTTTGATAGCAAGAAAGGATGTATTGGATTTGGAACTGTTGTTATTGACCGGTATTGGGTATAAATCTAAAACAGCATTCGGTGTCGTTGACTCAGTGCTGATAGAAATCCAAAACAACATATGACTTTTAACTCGCGCGCTGCAAGGCACCGCTATATCTATTTTGAAGAGCATCTCTAGAATTTATAAACTAGTTGTAGCATTTTGTTTTATGAAAGCCTTTGGTAACAAGTTACTATAAAGCGAAAAACAAGTATATAATCGTAAACGCCAAATGCTGCTTCTTCTATCAGCCTCTCATTACGAGCTTTCGAAATAGAATCCAAAAACAAAGAATTTGTTGTCACGTAATCGTTAAACATACAATCTTAACAGCTAAACGCCTTAAAATGTTCGTTGCTAAACACGTGGCGGAGATAAAGAGACGAAAAAATTTGTAGTGTAAACTTTCTAAAATATACTGTTTTTTATTTTTAATTTGCCAACAACCAATTTGCAGTGTGGTTTCTAAAAATTATTAAAATGTATCATTTCGAGCAAAACTTTCTGACTCCGCCCTTGCAAAGACAACCAATGTCATCTTCATGTTTTATTTTTATCAAGCTCTCTTGTTACATTTCTAGTTACATTTATTATCGTAAAAAACAATCACAAAATTCTACTCGTCAAAATTTTTAATTACAATATGCCCGCCGCCATAATACCAACGAGATGCTAGTATTATAGTATTAATGAAGTTGGAATAATGACATTTGTTTAAAGTGAATTTGCATGTGTTGTCTTTATATGCAATGGCTTCATGTTGTTTGTTTAGATTCTTAAACGTGATTCTTTTCTAACCCAAATTCCGACGACTGGTCCCACCCATATCTCATTTTCCTCTTGTGGATTTGTGTCTATTGTCATTAAAATATGATTTCGGATATTAATTTCCGTCAAAAAGAATAACTTTTCTATTTTAAAATGTTAATTACCACATTTCCATCATTTTTGTATGTTTGTTTATTTTAACCATCTGTCAAGTTAGATATCAATGTTGCAGTTTTAGAAAAAGAAACGCAGTATTCAAACTTATTTCCTTTTATACATGTAGTTAGGGGTGTCGTAAAACTCGACCCGGACCTAAACCCGATTAAGGATAATCAGGTCGGTTTACTCGGGTTCAAAATCTATTTTTTTTATTTACTTTTTTTAAATAAGCCAAAATAGTGCATAATGCCTATGAAATATAAGCTGAAATCAAATAAGCTTATAAGCCAACATGTAAGCTTAAACAAACACCTCTAAAAAGTTGAAATTGGATAATTTTTTTAAGAGATAGAATATAGGTACCTCTAAACTACATGTATTATCTCCTTGTTTTTTTTTAATTTTAATAATTTTA
>BQNB010086278.1:15698-28239 GCA_026074375.1 Tanacetum coccineum | reverse complement strand
AAATATTAATAAATTGAAAGATTGTTTCTCGCTCTTAGTGATCGACATCCTACTTACCACGAAACTCCCATCTGACCGGATACACTGCCCGTTTAAGTGTTGTTTTTGGTAAAGTTGGTAAAATATAAATTTAAAACTTGAAATCATAAAATTAAACACCTCACTACAACAGAATCAAGTTTTTGGCGTCGTTGCCGGGGAGTGAAAATTTAATCTTGATTTTTATTTGATATTTTGGTTTTTAACATTAGATTAGTCTAACCCTTAGGATTACTGTAATTTAGATTAGTGTATAATTTTGTATATTATGTATATTTTAATTATTCGCTTGTATATTTGCTTAGTTTAATTGTTTGTGTGATTTAATTGTTTTCTAATACACTGTTCTGGTCGATAACCTGATACGGCGTATCCACTTCCATTCGATACGGCGTATCCAACTTTCTTATCCAATACAGCGTATTCGTTCAAAAAGATTAATATGGCGTATTCAGATCCATTGAATACGGCGTATTAAGCATCTGATACAGTAACAGAACTGGTTTTTCAATTTTGATTTCCGTATATCTGTGTTTTCTTTCTCCCGAGCCCATCCTACTAATTGTTTACCCCTTGTTTCAGGTAGTGCATGACAAGGAGTTCAACTAAGGAACTATTTACGCCCTTCAAGGAACCGGAACGAGAAATTCAATCATATAGGAAGCTTCTCAAGACACTAAGTTTTGACAAATCAAGATCACCTGAATTCAATCTATTTTCTGATTTAGAAGAATATTCTGAGGAAGTAGTTGCGGAAAAAATGGTGGAAACCATGGAACAGTACATGAGCAAAACTCGAGCTGACTATGGATCGGGAATTGCTAGGCCTAAAATCGATGACAAAGATAGCTTTGAATTAAAAGGCCAATTTCTCAAGGAACTACGAGACAACACCTTCAGCGGTTCGGATCATGAAGATGCGAACGAACACATTGAAAATGTTCTTGAGATTGTCGATTTATTCCATATCCCTAATATAACTCAAGACCAAGTTGTGCTTATAGCCTTCCTTATGTCCTTAACTGGAGCCGCGAGTCGTTGGCTAAGAAACAAACCATCAGGTTCAATCACAACTTGGGAAGATCTTAAGATAAAGTTTCTAAGCAAATATTGCCCACCTGCTTGCACTTCAAAGAAAATGAAGGAGATCAACAACTTTTAGCAAGAACCAGATGAAACCCTTTACCAAGCATGGGAGCGATTTAAAGAACTCTTGATGAAGTGTCCTCAACACTATTTAACAGAGATGCAGGAGGTAATCTTGTTTTATAACAGATTGGTTGTCCAAACTAGACAGATTCTTGATTCAAAAGGTGCAATACCGTCTAAGACTACTATTGATGCAAAAGTAGCCATCCAAGAAATGGCTAAATACTCTCAAAAATGGCAAAATGGAACATTTAGGACAAGAAGTACTGAAACTTCTGACGGATTGGCAGCCATACAAGCACAACTTAATAATTTTGAAAGAGAAATCAAGAAGGTGAATGAGAAGGTTTATGTTGCTCAAGTAGGATGTGAACAATGTAAAGGGCCTCACTACACCAAAGATTACCCACTAAAAGAAGAAGGTAAAACCCTCAAAGAAGCTTACTACACTTAATTTGGTGGACATTTCCAATAAGGGGGATATAAAGTAGCAGCTTCAGGATTCTACCAGAGGAACAATGCAAAACCTTCGTACCAAGAACGAAAGCAATCTAGGGAAGAAACCATGAGTCTAAGACTACTATTGATGCAAAAGTAGCCATCCAAGAAATGGCTAAATACTCTCAAAAATGGCAAAATGGAACATTTAGGACAAGAAGTACTGAAACTTCTGACGGATTGGCAGCCATACAAGCACAACTTAATAATCTAACGATTGGCAGCCAAACAAGCACAACTATGAGATAAATGTGTATGAGATATGTGTATGATGATGTCTACAGAGGAGGAAATCAAGAGGTAATGAGAAGGTTTATGTTGCTCAATAAGATGGTTAAACAATGTAAAAGGGCCTCACACACCAAAGATTACCCACTAAAAGAAGAAGGTAAAACCCTCAAAGAAGCTTACTACACTTAATTTGGTGGACATTTCCAATAAGGGGGATATAAAGTAGCAGCTTCAGGATTCTACCAGAGGAACAATGCAAAACCTTCGTACCAAGAACGAAAGCAATCTAGGGAAGAAACCATGAGCAAATTTATGAGTGAATCAATGAAGAGACATGAAGAAAACTCCAACATGATTAAAGAAATCCGAGCTTCGACGGATGTTGCCGTATGAAACCAAGGAGCTTCGATTGAAACTCTGATTTAAATCGGGCAAATAAGCAAGGTACTACAAGAAATAGGATTTGGAAGCCTACCTAGCTCTACTAAAGCCAACCCAAGACATCATGTCAAATCAATTTCAACCACTTCTGAAGATGATTCAAACCCGATACGTCATATTGGATCACCCCAATACGCCATATCAACTCCACAGAATAGAAGATTCATGTTCGAGTCAAGACAAATGATAATCTTGTTTCCAAGTCGTCTGAATAATTACTACTGTGAGGAAAAGAAGGGATCGTATAGACCACAATTCTCGGAAGCTTACTCATATGAAGCTTCACATATCGATAAATCCATACCCCGAAAAGAGAAAGACCATGGATTCACTTTTACCTTGCTATCTATAATTGTAGGCATTGATAATGCCCTGCTTACTTTAGGACACACGTAAGTATTATGCCTCTCTCGACCTACCTTAACTTAGGTTAGGTGAATTAGCTCACACTAAGTTGATAGTTGAATTAGCAGATAGGACCGTGAAATATCCAAAAGGAATTGTTGAAAATGTGCTAGTAGGTATTGGTAAATTTGTTTTCCCCATAGACTTTATAATTCTTGATATGCCTGAGGATGTCAAAATACCCTTGATTCTTGGAAGACCGTTTTTGTCTATCGCCCACGCTAAGATTGATGTATTTAAAAGGAAGATTACATTGAGGGTTGGGGATGAGAAAATTATTTTCAAAAGTGTTAAACCTGCTAGTAGTTTGATTAAGATGGTCTACATGTTAAGCTTAAGAGAAAGAATGGAACTTGATTTAGAAGCTAGGCTAATGGGAGAGACTTTGGTGTTATATAGATCATTAAACCCTTTATATGGACATAATAAAGACTAGGAATAACGAAAGTTTTGATGAGTACCCTAGTTTTTGTGACTTTGACCAGAAGATCCATATCGACTATACCTACAACTTAAGATTTTCATGCATGATAGGTTTTAAGCATGTAAGTGCTAATTTTTTCCTAATTTTGTCTGTAAATATGATGTCTAGGGAGTTTTATAATTCTATAATAAAGGACAAAGTTGAACTCAAAGGAAAGAATGTAGTAGGAGCTTTTATGAATGTACCTATTTTTGTCGGAAATTTTTCTGTTGTAACTCGTTTTGTAGTAGTGGAAAATGAGATCAAGACATGGGAGATATTATTCTTGGAGAACCATTCTGCAAAGCTTCATGTGTTGAAGCAAAAAAGGTTTGATGGATTAATCACTATCCATAATGGTAGTGATAACGTGACTTACCAAATGGCGCGATCACATCCAAGGTTTAAACATCTATCCAATGCCAGTGCAACAAGATCAAGCCGTTACTAAAGGTGAGTTTGCATGATAAGCTGAATGGAATCTTGCATCCATACCAAAAGCTCAAGAGTTTCTCCTAGGGGTCTTGAACTTAGGACCCAAATATGTCCGAGATGTGAAGATGGAAGAATGGCTCACACGCGGGCACATAAGCTTGCATGAGATGGAATGAAGAAGCTGGAAGGAAAAAGTCTAACTTAAAGACTAGCTGAAAGAAAAGTGCTTCCCGGGAGACAACCCAAATTGTTATTTATTTTTATCTAGTCTGTCTTCCCAGACATCAATACGGCGTATTCGCTACATACCATACGGCGTATTGAATGTCTGGACATTATCAGTCCTTTATTTTTATGCACTTTAAACATTATTGTCAGTTCTGTCAATACGGCGTATTCATGAATATGATACGGCGTATTCAACAGACTGACCCGTACTTAGATACTTTTTACAGGTTTCTCAATTTATAGCGTCTTTCCAGTTTATAGGGATACAGCGGATTAGGTTCTTGTCACGGTTTATTTAGCTTATTTTATTTAACCGTAGATACCCGAGATAGGATTGTGCATGTCTTCGTCCTAATTAGTTTGACCTCAGGACCTCGCTGCAAAGAAATCGAAAAAGTTGTTGAAGTATCGATCATCTGGAATCCTATGTGTGATTGTAGTCATGATGGAATACATACACATTTACAACACACATCCTTGCTTGTAAATTCAACTTGGAGAAGCTACCGAGCAAAATATCAGGGGAGTTTCTCATTCTAATTCTTTTTAATTCTCATTTTAAGGTTTTATCTTCACAATAAGGACGTTGTACTAATTCAGGTGGGAGGATAATTCCTTCCTTCAAACTCAAATCTTCGACTGTATCGATTTTCCATTCCAGCCTCGTTGGGGAAAAACGACCCGGGAACACTCTATACTACTTCTCGGTATCATTGACTTCGTCTCTAGACTATTCTTACTATATATATTTTATATTTTATTATATATTATATGTATTTTAAGGTGTAGTTTGGACGGATCAGTGTGCTAGTGATGTTATAGACTTTAGAACTTGGCTTGGTATATCTATCCGAGACCACAATAATGAGTACTATGGATTTAGATGGAGTAACTTGTTTAAATTGGTAAATTTCTAGGATTACACCCAAAAAGCCTTTATATGTTGTTTTATTAACTAACTACACTGGTTAGTTAAATCCCCATATAAACCCTTTGTTTACTCTCATCTTAAGAGTAAGATACCCTTAGAAAAACCAATAGAGCCAATCCTTTAGGAATAACACCAACTGTTTGTTTCGTTACACCTTTACACCTTAGCCTACCATGTTAGATTAAGTCCATTTATCAGTTGCTAGTTGCTTAAAGTGTAAAGTATGTATTTCCCGAGTCTTGTGTCAATTTTCTATCTTTGGTACGGTTGGAAAGAAATTTGCACATTGTAAATGGGAATGTATAAAGTAGTCAAAACTCATGTATTTTTAATACCAACCCAATTATTGGTACGTCTGAAGAATGAAGAATTATCGAAGGAATTATCCGGAATTATTATGATTGTGAAGATGGTGAAATAACACCGAGTTTCGTAGTTAGTATAAAAAATGAAAAAATTAGAAAAATCACAACAACAAAAGAGGAGGAAAGTTCGAAGATAATCGTTTCGCAAAAGCTTAGACCGAAGGAATTATACGAAGGATCGATTATTCGTTGATACGTCTTATAAGTCAACGATGTAAAAATTTATATAAAGTGGTAGATATCGCCACTTGTCTTGTAAAATTATGTAAAGTATGGGATGATTGGGAAGTTGACCATTACGGGAACGCCAACTTAGGTTGTTGTTTTTGATCTATGATCAAGACGTGTGTAAATAGTTGTCTTTTTCATGGTAACAGTCGAGAAAAAAGTGTCTAGCAACTTGTGCCTTATTTGTTTTGGACTTGGTCTATTTGTTTTGTAATTGTTATTTAACAACAATTTATTTCCCTTTCCTAATCATTAACCATGGGTTTTACGCGAATGAGGATGTGATCGAACATGCATGTCTATTCCGTCGTTACGGCCATGTATGTGTGCTTTAGCTGCCTTGTTGGTGTGGTACTTTTGGTGAAAAATTGTAGAATGATCAACCCTAAGCCTTCTAATAAAAAACCCATTTTACCTTTATAAACTTGTTACTCCTAAGCTCTAGTGGTGGATGTGTATCATTGCCAAGCCTATGATAGAATACTCGTCACGACCGAGAAATTGAGCGAATTAGTTACATGTTACCACATACATTAGTTGAGTGATTTGAGTGTTTTCATCTACCTATTTCTTGAGGTATTTGGTTGTGTACTTGTAATAGATCAAATAAACGCTTAAATGGAAAAATCCTTAGGGATACATTTTCATAAACTTCTAAAGGCTACTTGAGGACAAGTAGGATTCAAGTGGGGGGTATTTGATGATAGCAAATAACGTCACTTTTATAGCATCATTTATCCTATGAAAATAACCCATTTTGTATAATTGTTGCAAAGAATTGTTACTTAATCATTTGAATTTGAGAATTGCAGTAATTATGGAGTAGTTGGTGAAGATTAGCAAAAAGGCATGCATTCTGGAGCTTAAACAAAGACATTTGAGAATTACTGTTCTGACATCCAATACGCCATATCCATCAAGGAAGATACGGCGTATCTATGCCTGAACTTCACAAAAGACCATGAAGGAAACAAGATCAATACGCCGTATCCAGGGAAGACCAATACGCCGTATTCAATCTATGGAAATAAAATATTCTGGAAGATATCGAACGTGGTCCTACTCCAAGAAACCCCCGATACGCCGTATTGACCTCAGTCAATACGTCGTATCAACCTTTTTCCAGACCTTATAAATAGAAAACTAAAAAACGAGTTTTCAGTGCGCTAAATTATATTTTCGATACCTAAACCACAAAAGTCGATTTTTAAAGGAAAAGAACAGCAGAAGAGTTCTTGCAACGTAATTAATTACATAGGAAACAACTTGTAATCTCCTGTACTCTTGTAATTGTTCAGTTTTTTTATATCATTCGTTAACTTGGTTAGTTTACCTTGGCTAAATTATTACTCTTGTATTGATTATGACATTTGAAGGCTAATACCTTCGGGTATTAGCCATTATTATGAAGATCTGAATGTTTGGTTTGTTAATCTTGATTGTTTAATTTATCATTGATTGCTTGTTTATGTTTATCAGTTTATACTTGTTTACGTGCTTTTGTATGCGACCTATCATTCAACTGGATCTAGTGATATGGACCAAGTAATCTAGATGCCGGGATGGCTCTCCATATAGTGATTTATAAATCTAGACCAATAGGATCACGAATAATAACCTATCTTTGCCATTAGATTGTGAGCTTAGTTGGAGTGGCAGGTGACCTTAGGGATCAACGAGTATGTTCTCAATTAATTGGTAAAGACTTGGTTAGTGGACTACTAGTGTATGAATTGCCATTAAGCAGTAAGTGGTTAAAGTCTCTATGACCTAGGGTTTAACAAGATCACCATTGCTTTAATCCCTAATATAGATTATAATCAACAAATAAGGATACTTTATGCGGATACGTTTAATTGTGACAGAATTCTTCGTATCTAGGTCTTAGGAAAAAGTACCGCCTAAGTCTTAAGAATGATATGCCGCCTCGAGATAAGTAATCATTGCACTAAATAAACAAATCAACGTTCTGATTGGACTAATAATGGTTAATACAGTTTTCTTATATTTGGCTAGACCGCTCTTTTATCTTTAATTTGCTTGCGTGTGTTTAGTGTGTTAAGTTGATTTTAGTCACCACAAAACCCGTGCCAATCTCTCAAGATGAAAAACCCCCTTATCCGTTAGATTTAGGATTAACATGTGTTTAGCATAGGTTTAACATAGAATAGAATTAACTTAGTCTAGATAACCAAAATATTAATAAATTGAAAGATTGTTTCTCGCTCTTAGTGATCGACACCCTACTTACCATGAAACTCCCACCTGATCGGGTACATTGCCCGTTAAAGTGTTGTTTTTGGTAAAGTCGGCAAAATATAAATTTAAAACTTGAAATCATAAAATTAAACACCTCACTACAACACAATCAAGCAATATGGAAATATTATCCAGATTTATTATGATCGTGAAGTGGTGAAATTTTACACCTTTATTAGTTTTCTGGATATGTTTTAAAAAATCAAAAAAACTGAAAAATACAAAAAAATGTAAGATAGAAAAAAAAAGAGGATTGCAAGATAATCATTTCGTATAAACTTAACCGATTTTATTATTTTTGAGATGATCAATTATTCGTAGGTATGTGCTATAAACCAACGATGTAAAGTTTTGTTGTATATTATTTTTAGTTGGTCTCAAAATTAACCATTATGGATGATTGGAAGTTGGTTGTTATAGGAATGCCAACTAGGTTGTTTTTATAAATCGTCAAGGATGATGATTAAGACATTTTTGAGACTACTTCGTGTCTACCAAACAAAGTGTGAGTTTCCGTGTTAAAGAGTGAGTTAGTCAGTGATTTGTGTCCTTTTCAAGGTTGTGGTCGGGAAAGTAGTTAACAACATTTTTGTTTATTGGTTGGACTTAATCTATCTGTTTTGTTAATTTATTTTACATCAATTATAAATATTTCCCTTGTTGGTGTATTGTTGTTGGTAAAGATTACTTAATCATATTCGAGTTGGGGAGTGAGCAATCACAAGTGTCGCGGTCATGGATTTGGGCGTGCATTTATGGTTTTATCGTCCTTTCTGAAATATTGGCATCGATAGAGATTAAAAAGAATGATCAACCCTTAAGCCTTTTCATATTCACCTAATTTACCTTTCTAGAGTGGTTAGTCTCTAGCTTTAATGGTGGAGATGTGTATCCTTGCCAAGCTTATAATAGAATACTCGTCACGACCGAGCAATTGAGCGAACTACAAAATGTTACCACATAGATTAGTTGAGTGATTTGAGTGATTTTAGGTCCTAATTCATGAGGTGTTTGGTTGTGCGCTAGTAATTGAATGAAAACGCTTAAAGGAAAAATCCTAGACTTTTGTTTGGGATATATTTTTATAAGTTAATTCTAAAGTCTACATGATAAGTAGGATTCAAGTGGGAAGATATTTGATAACATCAAATAACGTCACATTATTGGCATCATTATCCCATTAATATTGCTCGTTTTATATTGTTCTATATAAGATTTGATACTTAATCACTTACTTGTATGAATCTCAGTTATTATCGAGCATTTGGCGAAAGATGGAGAAAAGAGTGTGTTTTGGATCATAAATGAAGAAGTTTGAGAAAGTCTACTAAATCTAAATAATACGATGTATCATTCCAGACGGATACGTTATTTCCCAAGACTTAGATAAGATCAAGACCATTGACTGACTTTAAAGAATACGCCGTATCCACAGCAATAGATACGTCGTATAAGATACTTTGGTCAATATTATGAAGAAGCACGATTTCCACCCAATATGCCGTAACCAGAAGCTCCTATACGCCGTATTCAGTGGCAGTTTATGAATATTCCAAAATAAAATAATCGTGAAGCCCACTCCAAGTTACCCTAATACGCCATATCGGATCCCTCCAATACGGCGTATCGAGCTGTTTTCAGAGCCTATAAATACAAAACCTAAAACTCGTATTTCAGGATGCATAAGAAGTCTTTAACCACCAAGTATCGTCTACAGACGATTTAGAAGCCAAGAAGGTCGTACAAGTGCCTCAATTCAATAGGAAAACACTTGTAACCTTTATACTTCGCTATAAGCATTCGGTTACGTAACACCCCCAAAATATGTGGCAGTGGAAAGGTAACCGGGGGCGCTACTTCATAATGCACAAGCATAAGATATAAGAGAACGACCTCTATATGAGTCGTTTAAAAGATTTCCTCGTTGGTACATTTGAAATAAATAAGTTTTTAACAAGTGGTCCCATGAGTTTGCATCAAAAATAAAAACATAGTTTGATACAACGAGGAAATAATTTAATGCACGCAGAAAATACATAAAAAATATTCTTGATGAATGTTGACTCCATGCACTTGAAATGCGCCATAGAAAGGTAATCACTTGGGAAATACAAGCTTAAAAATGTCAACATAAAGTTTGTGAGTTTATAGGTTTATGTAAGTAAGTAAAGTTGGATCGCAAGATTTAGTAAGGCATGACTATTGTAACACGTACAATATTCACAAAATTAATTACGATTGCACTAAGCTTATGACACCGAAGCTACTACAAAGTACGTATGCAATTTAATGCACTCGAAGTACCCTAGTAGGTGTTTAATCTGTAACATCCTAAATTCGATATGGTATACGTCCGTTGGCCTTGTTGGCACCAATCCTGGATGGGGATGTCATCCGAATAGATCTATTTATAACACACACGCTTACACAAAGTAATTAACGGTTCATGATAATTCAAGCATAGTGGATTATCGCTACATAGGCTAATTCGTAATCATGTAAAAGAAAGTGAAGTACTTGCGTCCATAAGTAAAAACAAGCAATGTATATCACCCCGAGATTTGTAAAATAGTGATAAACAAGTTAAAGTGGGGCTATAAACTCACCACAAGCAATTAGTATTATCGGTAATGAAAAGTAAGCACGGAAAATGATGCACGGAAAATCTTAACCGCAACCTAAATAAGTATGGTTTGATATAGAATTATGCAAGCGAAATAAGATGATGCAATATATTTTATGACGTTATATCACTACCTAATAGTTTGCGTTTTAGTTTATAAGTCAAAATAATGTTTACATCTAATTCGCCACTTAAAGTTTAAGTATATACATTTATAATATTTTCGAATAGCCAAGTTAATTATAGTCTAGCTCGCTCGATCATTACTTTAGTATTTTCAAGTAGTTAATTTAATTATTGTCTAGCTAGTTTACAAAATAATATTTATAAAGGTTTACAATGCGTATAAATATTATATAAGTGTTACTACAATATTTGTTAAGGTTTTTAAAGCTCAAACGGACCCGAAAACACTCGAAAACCCCAATTTTAATTTCTAACAGCAACTATTTTCATAAAAATATGTGCAGGAAACTTTCTTAAATTTTTAGAAAATAATCCGACTTTAAAAGAGCGTAACTCTTTCGTTATAATGAGTTACGGGTCGTTCAAAATCGAGGGTTTAACGAAAAATCATATTCTACAAGTTTTCTCATTCGAGTTTAACCTGACTCAGACCAGAAACGGGTCAAAAACGTTGGTGAACAGTTCTAATCAGAATGTATAAAAATCCATTTTTTTGTCAGAAAACTTACTAAACTTGTTTTGGCCATATCTTCTTCGTTTTAAGTCCGATTTTTAAGTTCTTTATATCCACGGAATCGTGAGAAGGTATACTATCATGTTTTGTAGGCCTCGGCTTGTCAAAACTAAATTTTTTTTGTCCGAAATTAATAGTAGAAAACCGGACAGCAAACATTTATTTTTCGATCTACTAGTCTAATTCATCTACAACCTGCAAATCCATACTAACCTAGTCCCTTCCACCAATTTGTCAATAACAACATAAAATTTAAGAACAAGAATAAAGTGTGCATTTTTACTAGTTTAGTTTATACTTTACCATTTTTACAAAAAGTCAATATTTTTACATATAAATTAACAAGATGACTAAAATAAATAATTTAAGAGTATGTACATATTTTATCCTCAAATTTTATAAATCTTTATAAAATTCCATTTTTAAGTATTTACTTGTTCTTTTTACAAAACTTTCAAAAAATGCAACTAGTTGGTGATATAAATTTGTAAATGAGATGATAATATAAATTGTATGAAATTGAAAGTATGAGTTAAGATTATGGAACCTTAGGAAGATAGATGATGAGACTTAGGAAAGTTTATGACTAATAACCCAACTAAGAAGCCTTTTATTATATCCAACCCTTAACTATACTTGAAAAATACTTAATAAAACTTGAACTTCTTGCCCTTTTTTTGCTTGCTGCCGAACACACAAAGAGAGAAAGAAGGGTGTAGTTTGTTTTGAGTACTTGAAAGTTAAGAAGTGTTATGTAATATCTATTACAACAAAAGCATAGAAAAAGTTAAAACTCACTTTACTTGTCAATAGCAACTAGTATGCTAGAAATGGGATATTCTCACTTGGACTCCACCCCATTGCCGTGTCTAGGGAATTCAAGAAAAGGGTTGGTGATATTTTTGAATAAAATTAGTATCACATGAGTACTTAGGAGGGTGTTTATCATAAAAGTGGAAGTACCAAATATCAAGAATGTTCCCATACTAGAAATAGAAGGGGGGAACAGCTCATGACAAAAAATGGGTAGGAAGTATTTATATTTTTGTATTGCGGCATAATTATTTATATGTGTATGAATAAATAAGGTGGTGTTGGTTTACATGCATGCATAAAGGCTTATAATGCAAACATAAGCATTTTACGTAAGACTCGCAAATTAAATTATGTGGATTCATAAATTATATCTGTAATAGTCATATAGCACATGTTTGACGTAAACTTATATTTGTTTAATGTCGGTTTACGTTTAAAGTTGTTTTTCAGTTTACGCGATTTAACTTAACGGTTACACGTAAAGGTTCAAAGTAAATAGTTTTGAGTTTATTGACGTGTAATGACCTAGAAAATACAGATTGTCACAGTCTTCCCATGTAAAAAGAATTCTGACCCGGAATTCAATTTCAGTTGTCTCCCGGAGTGGTATCGACGAAGAGGTGCGGATACTTGTTGCGGAATGATTTTTTTAATCCTCCAAAATGTGGTAACAAATTTTTCTCTCTCAATACAGAGGGTCCCATCGGGATGAGTCTTAACTCCTTGTCTA